>JBCFYV010011172.1:322134-559027 GCA_039000515.1 Timema cristinae
AGAACACTCTACCAAGTAGTAAGGACTTGTCTCCCTGTAGAACACACTACCAAGTAGTAAGGACTTGTCTCCCTGTAGAACACTCTACCAGCTAGTAAGGACTTATCTCATTTTATTTTCTATGAATAGCCGGAATTTGTAATGGACAGGCCATGGCCCCGGAAGGGGTACACTGCTGTTGATAGTCGTCTAGAGGATCAACACCAGTGGTTGTCTTTTTTCGAGATCTCGCAACGGTTCCTAGAAGTTATATAACCCACCACTAGGGAATGGGAGGTCCCCCTCTCCCCACATAATTAATTCCTCGCATACCCCCGAGGCTTACCGGCCAATCTACGGCGGTAAATTGGACTAATGGGGGAGGATAGGGGGCAAAAAATGTTTTCGGGATTTCCAAACCCGTTCGCATTTGATGAAAAGACTCGATATATGTTGACGTTATTATTTATTGGGAGTGGGGATGTGATTTAGATTAATACGACAAGGGTGGGCGTCAGGGGAGGATATTAAAACACAAGGGTGGTTTTATTGGAAACGAAAATTATTTCTGTAATCAAAGTTTCCGTGTGGAAAGGGGAGGGTGCTGTCGGCACTTTGACTTGGTTCCAGGACATCGACAAAAATATGAACCGGTCCACATGACGTCACACCCAGTGTTCCTGTCACGTCACAGCCAGTGTTCCTGTCACGTCAATGCCAGGGCAACACTGATCAACTCGTGCAACTTCCTTAGAGGAAACTAGTAATGTCTCTATGACAGCTCTGTGATATTAGTGACTGGGACCTCCTGAACATAGTGGACACCAGACACTTGCAGTCAATGATGCTAGTATTGTCTCTATACAGTTCCTTGTTTGGATAGGAATGTCTTTATGGAGAATACTGTACCAATACTCGGGCATAAACTGACAGCTGGAACGGTTAGTGGATCTTCTTTTACATATTCATACGTTAAATCATATCATCTACGCCTGGGGTTGTCATATGTAGTAAAATAGACCTCATATAAAATTACAGTTATAATATAGTTTTATATTATCACTGTTGACAGCAAACAAATATGTTTGTGTTGTGCAAATATGGCGATATCAACAGTAGATAGATGAGCTAATAGTGCTCTATAGATGAGCTAGTGTTATCAACAGTAGAGAGATGAGCTAATAGTGATATATAGATGAGCTAGTGTTATCAACAGTAGATAGATGAGCTAATAGTGCTCTATAGATGAGCTAGTGTTATCAACAGTAGAGAGATGAGCTAATAGTGATATATAGATGAGCTAGTGTTATCAACAGTAGATAGATGAGCTAATAGTGCTCTAGAGAAGAGCTAGTGTTATCAACAGTAGAGAGATGAGCTAATAGTGCTTTAGAGAGGAGCTAGTGTTATCAACAGTAGAGAGATGAGCTAATAGTGCTATAGAGAGGAGCTAGTGTTATCAACAGTAGAGAGATGAGCTAATAGTGCTCTATAGATGAGCTAGTGTTATCAACAGTAGAGAGATGAGCTAATAGTGCTCTAGAGAAGAGCTAGTGTTATCAACAGTAGAGAGATGAGCTAATAGTGCTCTATAGATGAGCTAGTGTTATCAACAGTAGAGAGATGAGCTAATAGTGATATATAGATGAGCTAGTGTTATCAACAGTAGAGAGATGAGCTAATAGTGCTCTATAGATGAGCTAGTGTTATCAACAGTAGAGAGATGAGCTAATAGTGCTCTAGAGAAGAGCTAGTGTTATCAACAGTAGAGAGATGAGCTAATAGTGCTCTATAGATGAGCTAGTGTTATCAACAGTAGAGAGATGAGCTAATAGTGCTCTAGAGAGGAGCTAGTGTTATCAACAGTAGAGATATGAGCTAATAGTGCTCTAGAGAGGAGCTAGTGTTATCAACAGTAGAGAGATGAGCTAATAGTGCTCTAGAGAAGAGCTAGTGTTATCAACAGTAGAGAGATGAGCTAATAGTGCTTTAGAGAGGAGCTAGTGTTATCAACAGTAGAGAGATGAGCTAATAGTGCTATAGAGAGGAGCTAGTGTTATCAACAGTAGAGAGATGAGCTAATAGTGCTCTATAGATGAGCTAGTGTTATCAACAGTAGAGAGATGAGCTAATAGTGCTCTAGAGAAGAGCTAGTGTTATCAACAGTAGAGAGATGAGCTAATAGTGCTCTATAGATGAGCTAGTGTTATCAACAGTAGAGAGATGAGCTAATAGTGATATATAGATGAGCTAGTGTTATCAACAGTAGATAGATGAGCTAATAGTGCTCTATAGATGAGCTAGTGTTATCAACAGTAGAGAGATGAGCTAATAGTGCTCTAGAGAAGAGCTAGTGTTATCAACAGTAGAGAGATGAGCTAATAGTGCTCTATAGATGAGCTAGTGTTATCAACAGTAGAGAGATGAGCTAATAGTGCTCTATAGATGAGCTAGTGTTATCAACAGTAGAGAGATGAGCTAATAGTGCTCTATAGATGAGCTAGTGATATCAACAGTAGATAGATGAGCTAATAGTGCTCTATAGATGAGCTAGTGTTATCAACAGTAGAGAGATGAGCTAATAGTGCTCTAGAGAAGAGCTAGTGTTATCAACAGTAGAGAGATGAGCTAATAGTGCTCTATAGATGAGCTAGTGTTATCAACAGTAGAGAGATGAGCTAATAGTGATATATAGATGAGCTAGTGTTATCAACAGTAGATAGATGAGCTAATAGTGCTCTATAGATGAGCTAGTGTTATCAACAGTAGAGAGATGAGCTAATAGTGCTCTAGAGAAGAGCTAGTGTTATCAACAGTAGAGAGATGAGCTAATAGTGCTCTATAGATGAGCTAGTGTTATCAACAGTAGAGAGATGAGCTAATAGTGCTCTAGAGAGGAGCTAGTGTTATCAACAGTAGAGATATGAGCTAATAGTGCTATAGAGAGGAGCTAGTGTTATCAACAGTAGAGAGATGAGGTAATAGTGCTATAGAGAGGAGCTAGTGTTATCAACAGTAGAGAGATGAGCTAATAATGCTCTAGAGAGGAGCTAGTGTTATCAACAGTAGAGAGATGAGCTAATAGTGCTCTAGAGAGGAGCTAGTGTTATCAACAGTAGAGAGATGAGCTAATAATGCTCTAGAGAGGAGCTAGTGTTATCAACAGTATAAATATGAGCTAATAGTGCTCTAGAGAGGAGCTAGTGTTATCAACAGTAGAGAGATGAGGTAATAGTGCTCTAGAGAGGAGCTAGTGTTATCAACAGTAGAGAGATGAGCTAATAGTGCTTTAGAGAGGAGCTAGTGTTATCAACAGTAGAGAGATGAGCTAATAGTGCTATAGAGAGGAGCTAGTGTTATCAACAGTAGAGAGATGAGCTAATAGTGCTCTAGAGAGGAGCTAGTGTTATCAACAGTAGAGAGATGAGCTAATAGTGCTATAGAGAGGAGCTAGTGTTATCAACAGTAGAGAGATGAGCTAATAGTGCTCTACTCTTACCGGTCACCGCGACACTCGCCCGCCAGCTGTTGCGTCTCTTTCCCCTTCCCGCAACATCTCAACGTACCTTGAACTAACGTCCGGGACGTGACAGTGTTGTTTTATGTGATGTTCACTCGGATAGTTCCTAGTTGTTGTTATATGTGATGTTCACTCGGATAGTTCCTAGTTGTTGTTATCTGTGATGTTCACTCGGATAGTTCCTAGTTGTTGTTATCTTGATGTTCACTCAGATAGTTCCTAGTTGTTTTTATTTGTAATGTTCACTCGGATGGTTCCTAGTTGTTATCTGTGATGTTCACTCAGATAGTTGCTAGTTGTTGTTATCTGTGATGTTCACTCGGATAGTTCCTAGTTGTTGTTATATGTGATGTTCACTCGGATAGTTCCTAGTTGTTATCTGTGATGTTCACTCAGATAGTTCCTAGTTGTTGTTATATGTGATGTTCACTCGGATAGTTCCTAGTTGTTGTTATATGTGATGTTCACTCGGATAGTTCCTAGTTGTTGTTATCTGTGATGTTCACTCGGATAGTTCCTAGTTGTTGTTATCTGTGATGTTCACTCAGATAGTTCCTAGTTGTTTTTATTTGTAATGTTCACTCGGATGGTTCCTAGTTGTTATCTGTGATGTTCACTCAGATAGTTCTTAGTTGTTATCTGTGATGTTCACTCGGATAGTTCCTAGTTGTTATCTGTGATGTTCACTCGGATAGTTGCTAGTTGTTTATCTGTGATGTTCACTCGGATAGTTCCTAGTTGTTATCTGTGATGTTCACTCAGATAGTTCCTAACTGTTGTTATCTATGATGTTCACTCGATAGTTACTAGTTGTTGTTATCTGTGATGTTCACTCGGATAGTTCCTAGTTGTTTTTATATGTGATGTTCACTCGGATAGTTCCTAGTTGTTATCAGTGATGTTCACTCGGATAGTTCCTAGTTGTTGTTATATGTGATGTTCACTCGGATAGTTTCTAGTTGTTGTTATCTGTGATGTTCACTCGGATTGTTCCTAGTTGTTGTTATCTGTGATGTTCACTCAGATAGTTCCTAGTTGTTGTTATCTGTGATGTTCACTCGGATAGTTCCTAGTTGTTATTATATGTGATGTTCACTCAGATAGTTCCTAGTTGTTGTTATATGTGATGTTCACTCGGATAGTTCCTAGTTGTTGTTATCTGTGATGTTAACTCGGATAGTTCCTAGTTGTTGTTATCTGTGATGTTCACTCGGATAGTTTCTAGTTGTTGTTATCTGTGATGTTCACTCGGATAGTTCCTAGTTGTTGTTATCTGTGATGTTCACTCGGATAGTTTCTAGTTGTTGTTATCTGTGATGTTCACACGGATAGTTCCTAGTTGTTGTTATCTGTGATGTTCACTCAGATAGTTCTTGGTGTTTGTTATCTGTGATGTTCACTCGGATAGTTCCTAGTTGTTGTTATCTGTGATGTTCACTCGGATAGTTCCTAGTTGTTGTTATATGTGATGTTCACTCGGATAGTTCCTAGTTGTTGTTATCTGTGATGTTCACTCGGATAGTTCCTAGTTGTTGTTATCTGTGATGTTCACTCGGATAGTTTCTAGTTGTTGTTATCTGTGATGTTCACTCGTATAGTTCCTAGTTGTTATGTGTGAAGTTCACTCAGATAGTTCCTAGTTGTTGTTATCTGTGATGTTCACTCGGATAGTTCCTAGTTGTTATTATATGTGATGTTCACTCAGATAGTTTATAGTTGTTGTTATATGTGATGTTCACTCGGATAGTTCCTAGTTGTTGTTATATGTGATGTTCACTCGGATAGTTCCTAGTTGTTATTATATGTGATGTTCACTCAGATAGTTTCTAGTTGTTGTTATATGTGATGTTAACTCGGATAGTTCCTAGTTGTTGTTATCTAGGATGTCCACTCGGATAGTTTCTAGTTGTTATTATATGTGATGTTCACTCATATAGTTCCTAGTTGTTGTTATCTGTGATGTTCACTCAGATAGTTTCTAGTTGTTTTTATCTGTGATGTTCACTCAGATAGTTTCTAGTTGTTGTTATCTGTGATGTTCACTCAGATAGTTCCTAGTTGTTATTATATGTGATGTTCACTCAGATAGTTCCTAGTTGTTGTTATTTGTGATGTTCACTCAGATAGTTTCTAGTTGTTGTTATCTGTGATGTTCACTCAGATAGTTCCTATTTGTTGTTATCTGTGATGTTCACTCAGATAGTTTCTAGTTGTTATTATATGTGATGTTCACTCGCGATAGTTCCTAGTTGTTGTTATCTGTGATGTTCCCTCGGATAGTTCCTAGTTGTTATTATATGTGATGTTCACTCAGATAGTTTCTAGTTGTTGTTATATGTGATGTTCACTCGGATAGTTTCTAGTTGTTGTTATCTGTGATGTTCACTCGGATAGATCCTAGTTAATGTTATTTGTGATGTTCAATCGGATAGTTCCTAGTTGTTGTTATCTAGGATGTCCACTCAGATAGTTTCTAGTTGTTGTTATCTGTGATGTTCACTCGGATAGTTCCTAGTTGTTATTATATGTGATGTTCACTCGGATAGTTTCTAGTTGTTGTTATCTGTGATGTTCACTCGGATAGTTCCTAGTTGTTATTATATGGTTGTTCACTCGGATAGTTTCTAGTTGTTGTTATCTGTGATGTTCACTCGAATAGTTTCTAGTTGTTGTTATCTGTGATGTTCACTCGGATAGTTCCTAGTTGTTGTTATCTTTGATGTTCACTCGGATAGTTCCTAGTTGTTGTTATCTATGATGTTCACTCGGATAGTTCCTAGTTGTTGTTATCTTTGATGTTCACTCGGATAGTTCCTAGTTGTTGTTATCTATGCTGTTCACTCGGATAGTTCCTAGTTGTTGTTATCTGTGATGTTCACTCGGATAGTTCCTAGTTGTTGTTATATGTGATGTTCACTCGGATAGTTCCTAGTTGTTATCAGTGATGTTCACTCGGATAGTTCCTAGTTGTTGTTATCTGTGATGTTCACTGAGATGTAGCATTAGCCACAAGTCAGCGATACCCAAGTCAACAACAAACAGACCTACCCAATTGCACGGACACCGACTGCTGTTTGCCCGACTACGCACTCAATTATCCTGCCGCCACACACACGCCCGACTACAACGACTGACAAAACAATACTCAGCCCGCGCCAATTCAACGCTCAGTTACAAAAATTCCCAGACCAAAGACCTTCAGAAGTAAAGAAGATACTCTTCGGCCAGTGTCCAGTTTTGTTCTACTCCATTCTAGAAGCGTGTAGAACCCCCCCCCCCCCTTGTTTATGTTCTTTGGTTTTCCTCCCCTCGTGATCCCCTCATTCCGTGTTCTGTGGACTGTGCTAAAATCATATAAAAGAGTGGTCGTGTGAGTAGAGAAGCACTCTTGGACTGGCTTCGATAATCGCAAGGGGAAGCTAAGGCTTCGGAGATTAATAACACATGTAAGCAACATTCTTTTTCGGCGTGTAATATTTTCTTTTGTTTCAAAATTCCTTTTTTGGCTTAATGAACTTTTATTTTTCTTATGACGTATTAAAAGTAGGAGTCTGGTATAAAATCACTAAGCTGTGTTCTTTTTTTGATATGTTTATAATGAAGACTAAGTCCTTTTGGCACATTTAATATTATCTTATATTCGCCATTTTTGTGAAATTCCAATGTCGATATATTCACTCTAATGGTACGACTTCTGGGCTTAAAATTTGCCTTAGAGTTAAACTTGGTTCTCAATGTAATGAACTTGAGTTATTGAACTCTGACTAGAAAATAGCGCTAGTGATGTTATTAACACTAATATTTACTTATGAACTTAATTTATTTGGCACCATCAGCGCTAGTGTAGAGGTTATTGATAACTGCCATAATAACTTTGTTTATTGAAGGTAGTATTTTGGGCATTGACAACTAAAATGCGGATTGCTCAACTTTATAATCAATATACAATTTTTTGATAGTTTTATGTCTATGGTAAACCGACGTAAGACGTATTTTTCTTTTTGTCGGGAGGGAGAGATGTAAATATAATGATATAAATGTTTGATTTTTATGTAAAGAATATGAGTATTTCGGGAAGATCTAATTCGTGAGCTTTGTATTGTTCCTTCCTGGCTAACAAGTGCGCATCTAACTTGTGTTTTTGTTAACGTAAACTAGTGTTGGTGATCACTAAAATATTAATGCGCTCTCCTAATGAAACCTTGCTATTGTGACCAAAAAATATTTGATACATTATTTATCCCCTTTTTGGGATTTTCCATATTAATTTTAGTTCATATCTTTTTCAAATATTTAATAAACAATCCATTTTGTGGATCTTTTCTCCTTGCTCTATTTTCCTCTACTTATTTATCTACTTTATTATCCCACTTCTAAAATATTTGTCTGGTAAATGAATTAGGGGCATGTTTTAATATTTATTTATTGTTTAGAAAGGCCGTGGGGAGGGGTAGAAGGGGGATTCCATAATTGTTCCAAATTGCGTGTTCTGGGTATTGGTTTCATGCCCAGGTTTTTCTATATTCTTTACTCACTAAGCACACTTTTTCTTTTTGTTGACTATTTTTTTATTATTTGAACCCTATTAGTTGGGTTTTAGGGTTAGGGACAGGGTTCACAGATAGGTCCTAGTTGTTGTTATCTGTGATGTTCACTCAGAGTGGACGTGCCTTGTACAAGAGTATTGCTACCGACATGAAAACATCAACCTTAAAGAATTATTGACAAGTTTACACATTCTTACGTGGAACGGGAGCATTTTCATGTTATGTTATGTTATGTTATGTTATGTTATGTTTTGTTTTCATCACTTATTATTTTGCCACTATTTATTGCCGGTAGACCAAATTATAACTATATGTTTATTTTTACAAGAAGAAAATTTAAACCAATCCAGTGGAAATCTTGGTTTTAAAATTAGTATCTACGATCTGGTTCCTTAATTTACATTCCTGCAAGCTACAACTATTTGTTTGTATAAAATACATTCATTTTACGTACACTTGCTCTACCTTGACTGATTACACTATGGTCAGCATTCACTATACGTTCTAGCATACCGCCCTAGGTCTTTGAAACAAAACACACGTGCCACGCACCAATATGGCGGTACATACAAAGAGGATGTGATATTTGAGAAACGCAAGCAGAGATGAGTTTTACTCTCGGATTTTAACTGTTTGGTTCTGTCGATTATTGTTTCTTTCTCTCGACCCCTCGGATAAAGAAGTATTGTGATCGTCAAAAAAATACAACTCGAGGTTTTGATAAAAGACGGCGTCGCATGACCCCCTAAAAAAAACAAAAAAACGTGGTTTTCGTGATGGCCTCTGTCAATCTGTCTGTATGTCTGTCTGTATGTCTGTATGTATGTATGTATGTATGTATGTATGTATGTATGTCTGTATGTCTGTCTGTATGGTATGTCTATGTGGCTTTCTGTAGCATTAGCTACAAGTGAAAAGAAAACAAGTCGGCCAAAACATCTACTTACCCCTTTCAACTGGGTCCGCTGCACACTAACCAGAGAGAGAGAGAGAGAGACAACACACCGCGAGCTCAAGACAAGCCAAAGAACTTAAGAAGAAAAAAGATGACTCTACAACCCAGTGTCTACACGTTCAAATATCTTCGAGAAACGAGTGGAAGCCTCGAGTCACGCGTAGATCCTTCCCCTTGTTTTATTGTCTTTGGTCCCCCCCCCCTTGCTATCCCTCCATTCCGTGTTATGGAGTTGTGCCAATCATATAAAAGACTGGCAGAGAGATATGATGATTACTCTTGGACATTGCTCTGGTTGAGTAGGACGAAGCTGAGGCTTCGGTTTATTTATTATGAAATGTAAGCATAAATTCTGTTTCGGCAATAATATTTATCTAGATGTAACTTCTTCAAAATTCCATTCTTTTTACGGCAATACTATTTCGGGTTAATGTTCAAACATGTTAAATCTTTGATCAAACTAAATGCAAAATATTTTAGTGAGCTTTTTATTGCATTTTAAATAATCATATTAGGATATAAGTTATGATACTGAATTTCTGGATAGCGCAAGTGAAACGATAGATGGACAAACGTTAGGTCATTATTTTGGTTCAGTATTTATCTTTGTCCAAGCTAATGTTAGGTGTCATATTATATGTTGTTGATATTATCTCCATTTTAATTCATAGTATGACAGGCTAGTTTAACGTAAATTGTTCTTATATTACAAGTTTGAAGTTTATGATCAATATTCCGAATAACTGTATTAAATTATTACGCGTTAACAAATGAATGTAAGAAATAGTTGGAGAATAAGTATCTCGAGAAACTTTTGAGTAATTATGTATGAGAATCTCAAGTGAGAAATAGCAAATTATTTGATGTTTTCAGGTGATATACATAAAGTATTGTTAGGATCAAATTAATGGCTTTTCTAAATGATTTTTTTGTACGCTTTTGCTAGGTTACAATGGGCGTAGAATTATTATATATTAGTAATTTCTTTTTGGCTTATATTATATCGAAGAGTATTTATCTACTGAATTCATATATATATATATATATATATATATATATATATATATATAAACAATTTAATGGATTTCTCAACTTTATTTAATACTTTATCTATAGGATTTGCCCTTAGGTTTTATAACCTATCATTCTTTAATTACTTTGTTTTCTGGGTAACACTGAATATTATTTAAATGTCCTGACTGTATTGGGTTGCGTGCCCATGGGTACTCTTGATGCACTCAGATGTTTATTATTACTCAAGCTGCTCACTCCTATTGCCCTGTTCTTATTTTATTGTATACTTTGACCCTCTTTGATAGGTTGCGTCTAAAATAAGGGTTCATTTCTGTATCTCAGCCTATAGACCATTTCATCGATTGGCTAAAACTCGGTATAAGTTTACCCGAGGAAGTTCTGGAATTATATATCTAACCTTAGAATTAATATTAGTTTTCTGAAGAACACTTGAGATACATTAATTGATTTGACCGAAATCCGTTCTAACAATTTTGATTAGTTTCCTAATCAGGCACTGTTTAGCCGCAAACTAAATGTAGACTCCCGTTTCCACATGAAAATTACATTGAGGATACTTTACATAATCGTAAATTTACAATTTCGAACATACTGCCATAACTATTTCAGATAAGAAATAAATTGTCATTGTGAATTAGTAGTACTGATGAATATAAAACACCTTTTTTTAGGAATATATTTTCATAAAAACAACTGTCTCCGAGCTAGGCCTAAGCTAACATATATTTTTAACTAAGATATTTGAAAACACAAACTGATTATTATGCTCTTTGGTTGACAAAGATGTTCCTCTTTACTCAATGTTTCTGTAAAAGTGTATATTATTTCAATTATGAAATTTGGTGGAATGTGATGCTATTTTTTTCCATCGTGTTTCTGCTACAAATTATATTATTTCGTTAAGAGATTTAAGTAAATGTTTTTTCAGACAAAGAAGGGAGAAAGTATTTACAGTGCCTTGTATAGTTTATTTTTTCTCTATAATCGTAAAGTAGTTGGGCTGTGAATTAGCCGGCTCCCCCACTAGCAAAGGCTCGTCTATCAGAAAGCAGGGTCACTACATCCACCTTTGTTTCGTCTGATATCCTATTCTCTGTATTGTGCAAGTGCGCTTTGTTTCCCTTGACAGGTAAAAGCTGTTGTAAAATAGTGTCGTCTTACTGTAATCGGTCAAGGAAGGCCTACACCACCATCCAGGGTGAATGGACGCCAACCAGAAACAGATCTCTCTCTGTTGGACTGAAACACACCATTTAACCAAAATGGCCGCCGTGCCTTGACCTTCTGACGCACGGGGCGTCGACCCGGCGCCGTCCAATAGGTCCCGGTCATGTTTGCCAACGTCTGTGCGCTAAATTAAAACAGAAAGTGACCCTCGATCATTGTTGACCGCCGCTAAACAGACAAACAAACACGCGTCCCGTTGTTTCTGTTGCAATGTTATTATACCGGGTAATGTTTGTGGGGAGACGGCGAGTAACCCAGTCCTCATCTATTGAGCAGAGAGGTATCAATCCCGGCAATGAACCTCACCCGGTCGAGAGCACCAAGGCATTAGTTGTCGGCTGAACAAACTTCTATGAGAGCGGGTTTAGAATCCCGAATGCGTTGGACTGTTGGTATATTAGAGGCGTGAAAACGGGCAAGATAAGATGAATTCGGAGTTCGCTAGAAATATTTTCCTAGACGCTAATAGTCTAGTTGCACCAAAAACACATGTTTTACACGGGTCTTGATCAACACACGACTTACAACTAACTTAATTTAGGAGAGCGGCAATCAACATTATTGGCAGAAAGTTCCAAGAATGTCAACATTTAGACAACTCGTCCATTATATTTAACAATTGAAATGTTAACGAGGTGTTTCCATTATTTATATTTATAACACCAGGGGAAGAAGACATGAGAGTGTTTAGGGTAGTGTAATCTTAAAGAATACTAGGAGATTAAACAGTGAATCACTCTTCATGAGAACATAATCAACGTCAACAGTCAATTTGACAAAAGGCCGGGACAAAATATATCAACGTTATTTGATAAAAAAAATGTTAAACCTTGTACAGTTTTTAAAATCCACCTTAAACCAGTTTCAAGTAAAAACCAATGTAACAATAAGGGTGAACTTTCTAAATAATCTTAATATTGTGCATTAAGAATGAATAAATCTGTCAAATTTACAAATTTATACAAGAGGTAATACATCGTGCGCATGAATAGTTTAAGTTGCGAGAAAATGTATGTTATGTGAATAACAATAAAAGATTAACAATTTTTATAAAGGAAAAACCAACGGATTTGAGCTAATTTTGTTATTGACCTATTTTAAGGGTCTCATTCCTATGAACAAATATAATTCGTTTAGTCCAAAGAATACGGTTGGCCAAAAGTCATGGAAAATAATTTTTTGTTCAGTTTAGAAGCAAATACTAACATCGATAATGTGGTAATAATATGAACACAACTAAAACAAATGTAGAGGTCTCACATAAAAAATATACAGCATTAAAACCTAGATTCCAGTCCCTCTAGTGGCAATATACCTAGTCTTACGTCCCTCTAGTGGCAATATACCTAGTCTCCAGTCCCTCTAGTGACAATATACCTAGTCTTCAGTCCCTCTGGTGGCAATATACCTAGTCTTACGTCCCTCTAGTGGCAATATACCTAGTCTTCAGTCCCTCTAGTGACAATATACCTAGTCTTCAGTCCCTCTGGTGGCACTATACCTAGTCTCCAGTCCCTCTGGTGGCAATATACCTAGTCTTCAGTCCCTCTGGTGGCAATATACCTAGTCTCCAGTCCCTCTGGTGGCAATATACCTAGTCTCCAGTCCCTCTAGTGACAATATACCTAGTTTCCAGTCCCTCTAGTGACAATATACCTAGTTTCCAGTCCCTCTAGTGACAATATACCTAGTCTCCAGTCCCTCTAGTGACAATATACCTAGTCTCCAGTCCCTCTAGTGGCAATATACCTAATCTCCAGTCCCTCTGGTGGCAATATACCTAGTCTCCAGTCCCTCTGGTGGCAATATACCTAGTCTCCAGTCCCTCTAGTGGCAATATACCTAGTCTCCAGTCCCTCTGGTGGCAATATACCTAGTCTCCAGTCCCTCTGGTGGCAATATACCTAGTCTACAGTCCCTCTGGTGGCAATATACCTAGTCTTCAGTCCCTCTGGTGGCAATATACCTAGTCTTCAGTCCCTCTAGTGACAATATACCTAGTCTCCAGTCCCTCTAGTGACAATATACCTAGTCTCCAGTCCCTCTAGTGACAATATACCTAGTCTCCAGTCCCTCTAGTGGCAATATACCTAGTCTTACGTCCCTCTGGTGACAATATACCTAGTCTATAATCCCTCTAGTGACAATATACCTAGTCTCCAGTCCCTCTGGTGGCAATATACCTAGTCTCCAGTCCCTCTGGTGGCAATATACCTAGTCTTCAGTCCCTCTGGTGACAATATACCTAGTCTATAATCCCTCTAGTGACAATATACCTAGATTCCAGTCCCTCTGGTGGCAATATACCTAGTCTATAATCCCTCTAGTGACAATATACCTAGTCTATAATCCCTCTAGTGACAATATACCTAGTTTCCAGTCCCTCTGGTGGCAATATACCTAATCTCCAGTCCCTCTAGTGGCAATATACCTAGTCTATAATCCCTCTAGTGACAATATACCTAGTCTCCAGTCTCTCTAGTGGCAATATACCTAATCTCCAGTCCCTCTAGTGACAATATACCTAGTCTCCAGTCCCTCTAGTGGCAATATACCTAGTCTATAATCCCTCTAGTGACAATATACCTAGTTTCCAGTCCCTCTAGTGGCAATATACCTAGTCTATAATCCCTCTTGTGACAATATACCTAGTTTCCAGTCCCTCTGGTGGCAATATACCTAATCTCCAGTCCCTCTAGTGACAATATACCTAGTCTTCAGGCCCTCTAGTGGCAATATACCTAGTCTCCAGTCCCTCTAGTGACAATATACCTAGTCTCCAGTCCCTCTAGTGGCAATATACCTAGTCTCCAGTCCCTCTAGTGACAATATACCTAGTCTACAGTCCCTCTAGTGACAATATACCTAGTCTACAGTCCCTCTAGTGACAATATACCTAGTTTCCAGTCCCTCTGGTGGCAATATACCTAGTTTCCAGTCCCTCCGGTGGCAATATACCTAGTCTCCAGTCCCTCTAGTGACAATATACCTAGTCTCCAGTCCCTCTAGTGGCAATATACCTAATCTCCAGTCCCTCTAGTGACAATATACCTAGTCTACAGTCCCTCTAGTGACAATATACCTAGTCTCAAGTCCCTCTAGTGGCAATATACCTAATCTCCAGTCCCTCTAGTGGCAATATACCTAGTCTCCAGTCCCTCTAGTGACAATATACCTAGT
Source organism: Timema cristinae (assembly GCA_039000515.1). Classification (NCBI taxonomy): domain Eukaryota; kingdom Metazoa; phylum Arthropoda; class Insecta; order Phasmatodea; family Timematidae; genus Timema; species Timema cristinae. The sequence goes on from JBCFYV010011172.1 coordinate 336,578, forward strand.
CTCCAGTCCCTCTAGTGGCAATATACCTAGTCTCCAGTCCCTCTAGTGACAATATACCTAGTCTACAGTCCCTCTAGTGACAATATACCTAGTTTCCAGTCCCTCTGGTGGCAATATACCTAGTTTCCAGTCCCTCCGGTGGCAATATACCTAGTCTCCAGTCCCTCTAGTGACAATATACCTAGTCTCCAGTCCCTCTAGTGGCAATATACCTAATCTCCAGTTCCTCTAGTGACAATATACCTAGTCTACAGTCCCTCTAGTGACAATATACCTAGTCTCAAGTCCCTTTAGTGGCAATATACCTAATCTCCAGTCCCTCTAGTGGCAATATACCTAGTCTCCAGTCCCTCTAGTGACAATATACCTAATCTCCAGTCCCTCTAGTGGCAATATACCTAGTCTCCAGTCCCTCTAGTGACAATTATATCTCTAGTCTCCAGATCCCTCTAGTGACAATATACCTAATCTCCAGTCCCTCTAATGACAATATACCTAAACTCCAGTCCCTCTAGTGACAATATACCTAGTCTACAGTCCCTCCAGTGGCAATATACCTCGTCTACAGTCCCTCCAGTGGCAATATACCACAGTTTAGAATCTCGACGCATTGTTTTTCCTCTGTTGCCTCGAGAGTGTAACAAAACGCAGCATTGACGTGGACACTACAGCGTCTCGACACCGCAAGGGCCGCTAATAAAGTTAGTCCTGGCGACGCTTCTTTGTCCCCTGTCCAATGAAATGTCCCCAATCCGCTGTCATCTCTAATTACCTTTGACTCAGTCGAGCCTTGGAATGTCCATTGTCCATACTGCTCGCCTAGGCAGGCGGACCATTCATTAACTCATGGAGTGGTCCAAGAGCAAAGGACACTAGTGTAGGATGTACAGTCAGACACAAGATGTGGTCAAGACACTAGTGTAGGATGTACAGTCAGGAGCAAGATGTGGCTCAAGGACACTAGTGTAGGATGTACAGTCAGGAACAAGATGTGGCTCAAGGACACTAGTGTAGGATGTACAGTCAGGAGCAAGATGTGGGTCAAGGACACTAGTGTAGGATGTACAGTCAGGAGCAAGATGTGGCTCAAGGACACTAGTGTAGGATGTACAGTCAGGAGCAAGATGTGGCTCAAGGACACTAGTGTAGGATGTACAGTCAGACACAAGATGTGGCTCAAGGACACTAGTGTAGGATTACAGTCAGGACAAGATGTGGCTCAAGGACACTAGTGTAGGATGTACAGTCAGGAACAAGATGTGGCTCAAGGACACTAGTGTAGGATGTACAGTCAGGAGCAAGATGTGGGTCAAGGACACTAGTATAGGATGTACAGTCAGGAGCAAGATGTGGCTCAAGGACACTAGTGTAGGATGTACAGTCAGGACAAGATGTGGCTCAAGGACACTAGTGTAGGATGTACAGTCAGGAGCAAGATGTGGCTCAAGGACACTAGTGTAGGATGTACAGTCAGGCACAAGATGTGGCTCAAGGACACTAGTGTAGGATGTACAGTCAGGAGCAAGATGTGGCTCAAGGACACTAGTGTAGGATGTACAGTCAGGAGCAAGATGTGGCTCAAGGACACTAGTGTAGGATGTACAGTCAGGAGCAAGATTTGGTCCAAGGACACTAGTGTAGGATGTACAGTCAGGAGCAAGATGTGGCTCAAGGACACTAGTGTAGGATGTACAGTCAGGCACAAGATGTGGCTCAAGGACACTAGTGTAGGATGTACAGTCAGGCACAAGATGTGGCTCAAGGACACTAGTGTAGTATGCACAGTCAGGAGCAAGATGTGGCTCAAGGACACTAGTGTAGGATGTACAGTCAGGAGCAAGATGTGGGTCAAGGACACTAGTATAGGATGTACAGTCAGGAGCAAGATGTGGCTCAAGGACACTAGTGTAGGATGTACAGTCAGGAGGATTCTCCATTAAATACAGTGGCATGAGTTTTTGCCCCGTAATGAGAGGTTTTAATATCGCTTCACTTTTAACTGTGGTTACGCAGACAAAGTCGTCAACCTCTTTTGGTCTGGTGGAGAGGTATGGCTCTAATCCCAGCCAGGTGTACAGAGCTGTTTTTATTTAGTAGTTTCTCTACGCAAATGTGAGTACATGTTCTATAAACTTATACCTCTCTCATTAACTATTCATATAAGGTAAATGTTGCTATTTAGATTTGTGTTTTAATTAAGTTGTTCACTCGTTTCATTAAAATGTATTATTAATAACTTGGGTGTGACAACAAAGAGGAAAAAAATAATCATAAACTATTTATACCCTCCTCATCCTGGTGACTGGAATTAGCTAACGGTGTTGATAGTTTGATGAAACGTAGCAATTATAGTAAATATTACGTCACAAACTTTCTCATATAATGTTTAATGGTTTAAATCTAGTTTTGTTTAATCTTTCTTCAGTAACGTATCCAAATGTGCATCTTACAAACAGCATTACAGTATTATACATCTTATGAGACCATCTCCAGGTGTACATTTGAAAAAACAACACTTAGTCACTTTCGAAAAATTACAAATGATCAAAAATCGACTATACATGAATATATCCTCGAGCTATGAACTTAGGATATCTCAATACCAGGTTTAAACAAACTCCGTTCAGCTGTTTCAGGGAGACACGAACAGCTATGGGGACAAACGGACTTGGGACAAACTAACTTGGAGACAAACATACTTGGGACAAACATACCTGGGGACTAGAAAACCCGGGACAAAAACAACTTGGGACAGTAAATAACTTGGGGCAAAAAGACTTGGGACAAACAAACATGGGGCAAAAAGACTTGGGACAAACAAACATGGGGCAAAAAGACTTGGGACAAACAAACATGGGGACAAGAAGACTTGGGACAGACAAACTTGGGGACAGAAAGAATTGATGACAGACATGCAAACGTCGGGACAGATAGACATGGTTACAGACAAAATATTTGAAACATCTTAAAGAGTTGGGGGCCACATGATTACTAAGTTTCCATCATAATATTGAAGTAATAAATGTTCACAATCACAATACTTTCTCGATAGGAGCTAGTAACAAAACTATCTGAGCTGTCATGCGTGTCACTGAATGTGGGCAACTCGCAGTGCAGCGATGTACGGCAAGTTGCTCCATGAGCACTCTCACGGCGTGGACAAGTTTAAACACCAGCAGACAGCTCAATGGTTAGAGGAACACTCTCCTATACCTGGTGTAGCTCAGTTGTAAGAGGAACACTCTCTTATACCTGGTGTAGCTCAGTGGTTAGAGGAACACTCTCTTATACTTGGTGTAGCTCAGTGATAAAAGGAACACTCTCCTATACCTGGTGTAGCTCAGTGGTTAGAGGAACACTCTCTTATACCTGGTGTAGCTCAGTGATAAAAAGAACACTCTCCTATACCTGGTGTAGCTCAGTGGTTAGAGGAACACTCTCTTATACCTGGTGTAGCTCAGTGGTAAAAGGAACAATCTCCTATACCTGGTGTAGCTCAGTGGTTAGAGGAACACTCTCTTATACCTGGTGTAGCTCAGTGATAAAAGGAACACTCTCCTATACCTGGTGTAGCTCAGTGGTTAGAGGAACACTCTCTTATACCTGGTGTAGCTCAGTGGTTAGAGGAACACTCTCTTATACCTGGTGTAGCTCAGTGGTAAAAGGAACAATCTCTTATACCTGGTGTAGCTCAATGGTAAGAGGAACACTCTCCTATACCTGGTGTAGCTCAGTGGTTAGAGGAACACCCTCTTATACCTGGTGTAACTCAGTGGTGAGAGGAACACTCTCTTATACCTGGTGTAGCTCAGTGATAAAAGGAACACTCTCCTATACCTGGTGTAGCTTAGTGGTTAGAGGAACACTCTCTTATACCTGGTGTAGCTCAGTGATAAAAGGAACACTCTCCTATACCTGGTGTAGCTCAGTGGTTAGAGGAACACTCTCTTATACCTGGTGTAGCTCAGTGGTTAGAGGAACACTCTCTTATACCTGGTGTGGCTCAGTGATAAAAAGAACACTCTCCTCTACCTGGTGTAGCTCAGTGGTAAGAGGAACACTCTCTTATACCTGGTGTAGCTCAGTGGTAAGAGGAACACTCTCCTATACCTGGTGTAGCTCAGTGGTTAGAGGAACACTCTCTTATACTTGGTGTAGCTCAGTGATAAAAGGAACACTCTCTTATACCTGGTGTAGCTCAGTGGTTAGAGGAACACTCTCTTATACCTGGTGTAGCTCAGTGGTAAAAGGAACAATCTCCTATACCTGGTGTAGCTCAGTGGTTAGAGGAACACTCTCTTATACCTGGTGTAGCTCAGTGATAAAAGGAACACTCTCCTATACCTGGTGTAGCTCAGTGGTTAGAGGAACACTCTCTTATACCTGGTGTAGCTCAGTGATAAAAGGAACACTCTCCTATACCTGGTGTAGCTCAGTGGTTAGAGGAACACTCTCTTATACCTGGTGTAGCTCAGTGATAAAAGGAACACTCTCCTATACCTGGTGTAGCTCAGTGGTTAGAGGAACACTCTCTTATACCTGGTGTAGCTCAGTGGTAAGAGGAACACTCTCCTATACCTGGTGTAGCTCAGTGGTTAGAGGAACACTCTCTTATACCTGGTGTAGCTCAGTGATAAAAGGAACACTCTCCTATACCTGGTGTAGCTCAGTGGTTAGAGGAACACTCTCTTATACCTGGTGTAGCTCAGTGATAAAAGGAACAATCTCCTATACCTGGTGTAGCTCAGTGGTAAGAGGAACAATCTCCTATACCTGGTGTAGCTCAGTGGTTAGAGGAACACTCTCTTATACCTGGTGTAGCTCAGTGATAAAAGGAACACTCTCCTATACCTGGTGTAGCTCAGTGGTTAGAGGAACACTCTCTTATACCTGGTGTAGCTCAGTGGTAAGAGGAACACTCTCCTATACCTGGTGTAGCTCAGTGGTTAGAGGAACACTCTCTTATACCTGGTGTAGCTCAGTGGTTAGAGGAACACTCTCTTATACCTGGTGTAGCTCAGTGGTTAGAGGAACAATCTCCTATACCTGGTGTAGCTCAGTGGTTAGAGGAACACTCTCTTATACCTGGTGTAGCTCAGTGGTAAGAGGAACACTCTCCTATACCTGGTGTAGCTCAGTGGTTAGAGGAACACTCTCTTATACCTGGTGTAGCTCAGTGATAAAAGGAACACTCTCCTATACCTGGTGTAGCTTAGTGGATAGAGGAACACTCTCTTATACCTGGTGTAGCTCAGTGATAAAAGGAACACTCTCCTATACCTGGTGTAGCTCAGTGGTAAGAGGAACACTCTCTTATACCTGGTGTATTTCAGTGATAAAAAGAACACTCTCCTATACCTGGTGTAGCTCAGTGGTTAGAGGAACTGTCTCTTATACCTGGTGTAGCTCAGTGGTAAGAGGAACACTCTCCTATACCTGGTTTAGCTCAATGGTTAGAGGAACACTCTCTTATACCTGGTGTAGCTCAGTTATAAAAGGAACACTCTCCTATACCTGGTGTAGCTCAGTGGTTAGAGGAACACTCTCTTATACCTGGTGTAGCTCAGTGGTAAAAGGAACAATCTCCTATACCTGGTGTAGCTCAGTGGTTAGAGGAAAAATCTCCTATACCTGGTGTAGCTCAGTGGTTAGAGGAACACTCTCTTATACCTGGTGTAGCTCAGTGATAAAAGGAACACTCTCCTATACCTGGTGTAGCTCAGTGGTTAGAGGAACACTCTCTTATACCTGGTGTAGCTCAGTGATAAAAGGAACACTCTCCTATACCTGGTGTAGCTTAGTGGTTAGAGGAACACTCTCTTATACCTGGTGTAGCTCAGTGATAAAAGGAACACTCTCCTATACCTGGTGTAGCTCAGTGGTTAGAGGAACACTCTCTTATACCTGGTGTAGCTCAGTGATAAAAAGAACACTCTCCTATACCTGGTGTAGCTCAGTGGTTAGAGGAACACTCTCCTATACCTGGTGTAGCTCAGTGGTAAAAGGAACAATCTCTTATACCTGGTGTAGCTCAGTGGTTAGAGGAACACTCTCTTATACCTGGTGTAGCTCAGTGATAAAAGGAACACTCTCCTATACCTGGTGTAGCTCAGTGATAAAAGGAACACTCTCCTATACCTGGTGTAGCTCAGTGGTTAGAGGAACACTCTCTTATACCTGGTGTAGCTCAGTGGTTAGAGGAACACTCTCTTATACCTGGTGTAGCTCAGTGGTTAGAGGAACACTCTCTTATACCTGGTGTAGCTCAGTGGTTAGAGGAACAATCTCCTATACCTGGTGTAGCTCAGTGGTTAGAGGAACACTCTCTTATACCTGGTGTAGCTCAGTGGTAAAAGGAACAATCTCCTATACCTGGTGTAGCTCAGTGGTTAGAGGAACAATCTCCTATACCTGGTGTAGCTCAGTGGTTAGAGGAACACTCTCTATACCTGGTGTAGCTCAGTGATAAAAGGAACACTCTCCTATACCTGGTGTAGCTCAGTGGTTAGAGGAACACTCTCTTATACCTGGTGTAGCTCAGTGGTAAGAGGAACACTCTCTTATACCTGGTGTAGCTCAGTGGTAAGAGGAACACTCTCTTATACCTGGTGTAGCTCAGTGGTTAGAGGAACAATCTCCTATACCTGGTGTAGCTCAGTGGTAAAAGGAACAATCTCTTATACCTGGTGTAGCTCAGTGGTTAGAGGAACACTCTCTTATACCTGGTGTAGCTTAGTGGTTAGAGGAACACTCTCTTATACCTGGTGTAGCTCAGTGGTTAGAGGAACACTCTCCTATACCTGGTGTAGCTCAGTGATAAAAGGAACACTCTCCTATACCTGGTGTAGCTTAGTGGTTAGAGGAACAATCTCTATACCTGGTGTAGCCTCAGTGGTTAGAGGAAAACACATCTTATACCTGTGTAGCTCAGTGATAAAAGGAACACTCTCCTATAACCTGTGTAGCTTAGTGGTTAGAGGAACACTCTCACTTATACTGGTGTAGCTCAGTGATAAAAGGAACACTCTGCATATACTTGGTGTAGTCATGTTGAGAACACTCTCTTAATACCTGGTGTACCTTGTGATAAAAGGAACAACTCTCTATACCTGGTGTAGCTCAGTGGTTAGAGGAACACTCCTATAACATGGTGTAGCTCAGTGGTAAAAGGAACATCTGTATACCTGGGTAGCTCAGTGGTTAGAGGACACTTCTATACCTGGTGTAGCTCATGTAAAAGGAACATCTTCCTATACCTGGGGGTAGCCAGTGATTAAAAGGACACTTCCTATACTGTGTACTTCAGTGTTAGAGGAACATCTCTAATACCTGGTGTAGCTCAGTGGTTAGAGAACAATCTCCTATACCTGGTGTAGCTCAGTGGTAGAGACAATCTCCGATACTGGTGTAGCTCAGTGGTTAGAGGAACACTCATTTAACCTGTGTAGCTCAGTGGTTAGGGGAACACTCTCTTATACCTGGTGTAGCTCAGTGATAAAGGAACACTCTCCTATACCTGGTGTAGCTCAGTGGTTAGAGGAACACTCTCTTATACCTGGTGTAGCTCAGTGGTAAGAGGAACAATCTCTATACCTGGTGTAGCTCAGTGATAAAAGGAACACTCTCCTATACCTGGTGTAGCTCAGTGGTTAGAGGAACACTCTCTTATACCTGTGTAGCTCAGTGATAAAAGGAACACTCTCCTATACCTGGTGTAGCTCAGTGGTTAGAGGAACACTCTCTTATACCTGGTGTAGCTCAGTGGTAAGAGGAACACTCTCTTATACCTGGTGTAGCTCAGTGGTTAGAGGAACAATCTCCTATACCTGGTGTAGCTCAGTGATAAAAGGAACACTCTCCTATACCTGGTGTAGCTCAGTGATAAAAGGAACACTCTCCTATACCTGGTGTAGCTCAGTGGTTAGAGGAACACTCTCTTATACCTGGTGTAGCTCAGTGGTTAGAGGAACAATCTCCTATACCTGGTGTAGCTCAGTGGTAAAAGGAACAATCTCTTATACCTGGTGTAGCTCAGTGGTTAGAGGAACACTCTCTTATACCTGGTGTAGCTTAGTGGTTAGAGGAACAACTCTCTTATACCTGGTGTAGCTCAGTGGTTAGAGGAACACTCTCCTATACCTGGTGTAGCTCAGTGATAAAAGGAACACTCTCCTATACCTGGTGTAGCTTAGTGGTTAGAGGAACAATCTCCTATACCTGGTGTAGCTCAGTGGTTAGAGGAACACTCTCTTATACCTGGTGTAGCTCAGTGATAAAAGGAACACTCTCCTATACCTGGTGTAGCTTAGTGGTTAGAGGAACACTCTCTATACCTGGTGTAGCTCAGTGATAAAGGAACACTCTCCTATACCTGGTGTAGCTCAGTGGTTAGAGGAACACTCTCTTATACCTGGTGTAGCTCAGTGATAAAAGGAACACTCTCCTATACCTGGTGTAGCTCAGTGGTTAGAGGAACACTCTCCTATACCTGGTGTAGCTCAGTGGTAAAGGAACAATCTCTTATACCTGGTGTAGCTCAGTGGTTAGAGGAACACTCTCTTATACCTGGTGTAGCTCAGTGATAAAAGGAACACTCTCCTATACCTGGTGTAGCTCAGTGATAAAAGGAACACTCTCCTATACCTGGTGTAGCTCAGTGGTTAGAGGAACACTCTCTTATACCTGGTGTAGCTCAGTGGTTAGAGGAACAATCTCCTTTATACCTGGTGTAGCTCAGTGGTTAGAGGAACAATCTCCTATACCTGGTGTAGCTCAGTGGTTAGAGGAACACTCTCTTATACCTGGTGTAGCTCAGTGGTTAGAGGAACACTCTCTTATACCTGGTGTAGCTCAGTGGTCAGAGGAACCAGCCCACTCCGCTCGAGTAGGTATGTATATGTTTTTGTGCCTTCGTTCTCAACCGACTACAGCACAACAACCAGACCACTTACTATCATTTAACTCTTAACAGAAGTCTATGTTACGTTGATAAAACAAGAGCTTGATCCTGCCTGGAATTGAACTCAATACATGCAGATTAGGGATGAGTTTGGAATAATTTAGGAGAAATGTACCCGCAGTTTCGATTGAAACTATTTATAGAAAATAATTCCTTGGTACACCTGACTAAATTCCGTCTCGACATTTTCATCCCCTGCAAACCAGACTGTATGAGCATGACGTTTAGTCCGCGTGATCACGATGCTGATGGTATTATTGTTCACGTTGGTGTTTAGTCAGAATATATATTGATAAAACTAAAAATCACAATGACAACACCCACCTATTGTCTATTGTATTTGCTGTGGCTCGAACCCGGATATCCTGCTTGGCATGCGAACCCCGATGTCTGCTCACAGTATTATATCTTAGTTAGTCTCATCTCCTTGACTGATCCACTAAGTAGCGGATGTAGCGGCCGCTTCCTTGTGAACCCCGCTGTGAAGTTTATATAAAGTCCCTCCCTCTTTTCCCCGTTAGAGCGTTATTTAATATGAGCGCAGTGTCAGGAGGGCCGCATTCCGGAAGTGACGTCATGAACAAAGCGTGGACTCACGGCTATTTTACCTTTAGTTATCAACTGACTCATGTTCATTACTGGCGTCATCGCACATGACAGACAGAGATTTAGCTAACCCTTCTAGATCAGGGAATATGTGAGGAAAGGAGTAGCTACAAGATAATATAACTGTGATTCCTCAGCTTGGATCAGGGAAATGTGAGGAAGGGTAGCCTACAAGATAATATAACTGTGATTTCCTCAGCTTGGATCAGGGAATATGTGAGGAAAGGAGGTAGCTACAAGATAATATAACTGTGATTTCCTCAGCTTGATCAGGGAATATGTGAGGAAAGGAGTAGCCTACAGATAATATAACTGTGATTCTCACTTGATCATGGAATATGTAGGAAGGTGGAAGCCTACAAGATAATATACTGTGATTTCCTCAGCTGGATAGGGATATGTGAGAAAGAGGTAGCCTCAGATATAAACTGTGATTTCTTCAGCTTGGATCAGGGAATATGTGAGGAAAGGGTAGCCTACAAGATAATAACTGTGATTTCCTCATTGATCATGGATATGTGAGGAAGGTGGTAGCCTACAAGATAATATAACTGTGATTCTCAGCTTGTCAGGGGAATATGTGAGGAAGGAGTAGCCTACAACTAGTATAACTGTGATTGACAATTTAGCTGCTGTTTACAACTTTACCGACAGATCATCTTGAGACTAACCTTAATATTTATTGTAGTGGTAGTAGTTTTTTCACATATTAATGTTGGTAAGTGAATGTTGGATTCTAAATATTTGAACAGGAATTTGTTTTATAGCTTTTATTATTCTTATTGAAGTCTTACTAATCATAATTATGAGTCAAACTCAACAACCAAACCAGAACATTAACTTACCATTTAACCGTAAGTAAGAATGAGTATAGTAAGCTTAACCCCGTATATCAGCCATGATTTATAAGTTCCGTGTTTTGTAGATAAAACTAGGATTCAGACACTTGATGGTGGGATTCAACCAACTGTAATCTCCCTAAATCTCACTGAGATAGGAACTATCCCTGATAGCCACATCACATCAACACCTAGGTCATTCACTGGTCATTACTTGGCTGTGTAGCATTGTCTTCATATGATACTTAACCTGATCCACCATCTGAACTGCCCGGCTTCAAGATGATGTAAGGACCTGGTTTTACAACAGTGGCCGGTGATATTCTTCAGTCAAAAGGACGCGTCGCGGGTGATGAAAACAAAGCTTGATATATTTCGGTGCACAGTATTTTATATCTCATGGGCCGTTGTTACACTCCGCCCCACGCTTTGAAAACCCCGGGGGAGCGATCAGACCAATCATCCCTCCCTCTTCCTCATCCTGCGTCGTGATTGGTTGGAAGGGTGTGGCAGGAAGAAACCTGCAGTTATTGCCGGTCATCCTTTATCCTGACAATAGTGGTGTGCCACACAAAGGGCGTGCAACTTCACCAAGACTCTGAAGGAGGAATACACGGGAACAGTAACTGTTGTTTGATTATATTCTCTTGTCTTACAGTTAACACGGTAAATAATTCATTCTCAACTCTAGTAGTGTCATGTACCCTATATAGTGGGTACTGGACATTGTAACAGTGTCATGTACCCCATCGAGCGGGTACGGATGTGAGTCTTGTGGGTACAGATAGTTAAGTGCCGTGTCTGCAGACACGCTATGGGGAGTAAACTAGGCTAAACCAGCCCACCCCTCACCCTCTTTATTGCAAGGGAGGAAGCAGGTCACGTGCCTCTAATGGACCTGCGCCCAACTCACTTCCTGTGCACGTGATTCACAAAACACGGTAATGGAGAGACGAGTTCTTCTGTTTAAACAGAGTGACGTCACAGGTCAGTAAGAGGGAGTAACGAACCCCTCCCCTCCAACTCTCAAAACACTCGTCTGGGGTCCAAACCCCGACCTCGACCTCTCATCACCGACAAACCAGACTAGATGTGCCTGACATTCAGTTCACGTGACCCTAGATGCAGGTACAAATTTAGGTCATCCTACCCCCCCAGCACCCTCCTTCATCCCCCATGAATATATTGGTTTTTCAAATAAAAATTCACAGGACAATTTCATCATTTATTTTATTTGTGATAACAATTATACTATTTGAGGTCCCCTGCGATGAGTGATAATACAGCCCTCATCACACATCTGTATGACATCTAGTATCAAATATACATCACGGCGTCAACAGTTAGAATAGCTTATATTTGATCATGTTTGGACCTCTGTTATTATTACCGTTCTTTGCCCTCTCTTAATATTACCGTTCTTTGCCCTCTTTATTATTACCGTTCTTTGCCCTCTCTTATTATTACCGTTCTTTGCCCTCTCTTATTATTACCGTTCTTTGACCTCTCGTTATTATTACCGTTCTTTGCCCTCTTTATTATTACCGTTCTTTGCCCTCTTTATTATTACCGCTCTTTGACCTCTTTATTATTACCGTTCTTTGCCCTCTCTTATTATTACCGTTCTTTGCCTCTGTTATTATTACCGTTCTTTGCCCTCTCTTATTATTACCGTTCTTTGACCTCTCTTATTATTACCGTTCTTTGCCCTCTGTTATTATTACCGTTCTTTGCCCTCTGTTATTATTACCGTTCTTTGCCCTCTGCTTATTATTACCGTTCTTTGACCTCTCTTATTATTACCGTTCTTTGCCCTCTGTTATTATTACCGTCTTTGCCCTCTGTTATTATTACCGTTCTTTGCCCTCTGTTATTATTACCGTTCTTTGCCCTCTTTATTATACCGTTCTTTGCCCTCTGTTATTATTACCGTTCTTGCCCTCTTTATTATTACCGTTCTTTGCCCTCTGTTATTATTACCGTTCTTTGCCCTCTCTTATTATTACCGTTCTTTGCCCTCTGTTATTATTACCGTTCTTTGCCCTCTGTTATTATTACCGTTCTTTGCCCTCTGTTATTATTACCGTTCTTTGCCCTCTTTTTTATTACGTTCTTTGCCCTCTGTTATTATTACCGCTCTTTGACCTCTCTTATTATTACCGTTCTTTGCCCTCTGTTATTATTACCGTTCTTTGCCCTCTGTTATTATTACCGTTCTTTGCCCTCTGTTATTATTACCGTTCTTTGCCCTCTGTTATTATTACCGTTCTTTGCCCTCTGTTATTATTACCGTTCTTTGCCCTCTGTTTATTATTACCGTTCTTTGCCCTCTGTTATTATTACCGTTCTTTGCCCTCTTTATTATTACCGTTCTTTGCCCTCTGTTATTATTACCGCTTCTTTGCCCTCTTTATTATTACCGCTCTTTGACCTCTGTTATTATTACCGTCTTTGCCCTCTGTTATTATTACCGCTCTTTGACCTCTCTTATTATTACCGTTCTTTGCCCTCTGTTATTATTACCGCTCTTTGACCTCTCTTATTATTACCGTTCTTTGCCCTCTGTTATTATTACCGTTCTTTGACCTCTGTTATTATTACCGTTCTTTGCCCTCTGTTATTATTACCGTTCTTTGCCCTCTGTTATTATTACCGTTCTTTGCCCTCTGTTATTATTACCGTTCTTTGCCCTCTGTTATTATTACCGTTCTTTGCCCTCTGTTATTATTACCGTTCTTTGCCCTCTGTTATTATTACCGTTCTTTGCCCTCTGTTATTATTACCGTTCTTTGACCTCTGTTATTATTACCGTTCTTTGCCCTCTGTTATTATTACCGTTCTTTGCCCTCTGTTATTATTACCGTTCTTTGCCTCTGTTATTATTACCGCTCTTTGCCCTCTGTTATTATTACCGTTCTTTGCCCTCTGTTATTATTACCGTTCTTTGCCCTCTGTTATTATTACCGTTCTTTGCCTCTGTTATTATTACCGTTCTTTGCCCTCTGTTATTATTACCGTTCTTTGACCTCTGTTATTATTACCGTTCTTTGACCTCTGTTATTATTACCGTTCTTTGACCTCTGTTATTATTACCGCTCTTTGACCTCTGTTATTATTACCGTTATTTGCCCATGAAAGGGGGCACATGAATGTAACTACCTGTTATTGGTTTGTAATGTGCTCTCTGTTGTATTTCAATAACGATGGATGGTTTTATCATTTTTTTTTTCAAAAACCAGCCTCGGTGGACACGTGCGCAAAGGAATCAGTCTCATTTAGTTGGGTTTTATGGTCGAGGCTTTGATTCCCGGTCGGTTCTAATAAACTTTTTCCTCCTAAATTGTTTCTCACCCTAACACAACGGCTGGCGCACTTTATATCGAGCTTACCTTCCTCATCCCGAGCCCTGAAAAAATGCGAGTACCTTGTTTGGGTAGTAAGACGTGTGTAACATAGTTTATACAAAATAGCCTGTGGTTCTCCCCTCCTCGCTCCACGCTAATATATTTTCACCCTCCTGATCCTTATTCAGTAGATTAAGTTATAATATTCTTGTTTGTGTCCCAAAGTGTTATATATATGTATATATACATTTTTTTCATCCCTTAGCCCCACGATGACGTACAACAAACCCTGTACCGTCATCCCCTAGCACAAGGGATGATGGAGGGTGGGATAGTCCGGCCGCATCACAATAGCAGATATTATGTTAGGGGAAAGGTTAGCACTCCGGAGGTTTGCAGTGTCTGACTGATTGTTTCTCTCTCTAGGCCGCTCATGATAACTGAGGACTCCTCAGGCAATTCAAAAGTTATGAAATAGTTATTATACGTCCATACGCCATGCAATTATGTTAATGTCACTGTAATACTCAGAGACAAATGTGAACGGACAGGTTTGCGAAACGGATGCATCTAGGACGATTTTTGAAAATTTCAACCATAAGAAAATATCAACATTACCGTGATTGGGATGGACCTACCTAGCCCCTTACGGGAACGGGTGTGTGCTATTACCAGACTAGGCGAGGCTAGCTCGACTACAAGGACCGTCCAGGGGAATCTCTCATGAGATCATTTTAATGTTTCGAAAGCTAGACAAACAAATACAATCACAACAGAACATTCTGGGGTTAGTTGAGGATTGTTTTAAGGGTTTGGAAGCCTCAGAGCTGACATTACCGTAAGAGGTACAGTAGTGTGAAGGTATCCTACCTTCAAGAAAGCGGTGCCCTTAAAGAAGACCACTCTAAGGCTCATTGATCTAGTGTTATCAGTATAAAAAGATACCTTATTGGAAAACACTCTTTTGGACGTCCCTCCAAGCTCCGTTCAGAGCCTCATATATAAGATGAAGAATATTGCTGCAGTTTCCTCCGAGGCAATGTCTGATGGTGAACTCTGTCGGTATTGGTTCCGGGTCGAGTGCCTCCGCTTTGGAAATACAGTTGAAAGGGGGGGGGGAGTAGTGGTTTGAAGGCAGATCCACAAAACACACCATTCAGCAGCTCACTGTACAGCTCGCGGTTTGGGAGTAATGGAGCAACTCGGAGGGAACATCTTAAACCTGGGAGGATATGTGACTGGAGAGGTAGGCTAGGTACAAATAACATGTCCCAGACTAGTGGCTGATATATGAGGTGTTGTCTGATAATATATCTCTTATTAGTGGCATATATATGAAGTGCTGTCTGACAATATATCTCTTATTATGGCATATAATAATGGTGTTGTCTGATAATATATATCTTATTAGTGGCATATTATATATATGGGTGTTGTCTGATAATATATCCTGTTATTAGTGGCATATATATGAAGTGCTGTCTGATAATATATCTGTTATTAGTGGCATATATATTGGGTGTGTCTGAAATATATTCTTATTATGGCATATATATGAGTGTTGTCTGATAATATATCTGTTATTAGTGGCATATATATAAGTGCTGTCTGACAATATATATCTTATTAGTGGCATATATAATGAGGTGTTGTCTGATAATATATCTTATTAGTGGCATATATATGAAGTGCTGTCTGACAATATATCTCTTATTAATGGCATATATATGAAGTGCTGTCTGACAATATATCTCTTATTAGTGGCATATAATATATGGGGTGTTGTCTGATAATATATATCTTATTAGTGGCATATATATGGGGTGTTGTCTGATAATATATCTCTTATTATGGCATATATATGAGTGCTGTCTGACAATATATCTCTTATTAGTGGCATAAATATATATGGGGTGTTGTCTGATAATATATATCTTATTAGTGGCATATATATGGGTGTTGTCTGATAATATTTATATCTTATTAGTGGCTATATATGAGTTTGTCTATTTTATATATCTCTTTATTGATGGTCTGAAATATAAGAAGTCTGTCTGACAATATTCTATATATTGGCATAAGCATGGGGGTGTCTGAAATATCAATCTCTTATTAGTGGCATATATATGGGGTGTTGTCTGATAATATATATCTTATTAGTGGCATATATATGGGGTGTTGTCTGATAATATATCTCTTATTAGTGGCATATATATATGAGGTGTTGTCTGACAATATATTTATTTATTAGTGGCTGATATTGCTGATATCAGGTATTTTCTTATTTCCCTTCTTGTCAAGAATTCGATCTCCGGTCTAAACATGAAGACAGTCCTGGTTGCGATGTTGCTAAGTGATGATCTGGCAACACCGCCCATGGGGAGGCCGTGAAATACTGCAACGTCCTCCTGTGAATAACAAGGAGCTGCGCCCAGACCAGGTACCCCCCTCCACCCTCCCTTATCTTCTCACATTACGCGCTTTCACAAATTCAGTGATCGTCTTTTGTCTCGTAATAAAAATGGCTATTTTATTCGTTTCCATTTTCTGCCTCCTCTTAAAAAACTTTTCTTTTTTACTCTTGCTACGGAAATTGTGTGTCTTTTCGCGCTCGCCCCCCCCCCCCCCTACCCCCGCAATACCTATATATGTATGTTCGTCTTGTTCCCCGGTACAGCGTGTTTGGGAAGTACGGCCCGTGTTGGGCTTGTAATAAACATCGACAAACAGCCGGTTAGAAGATAGACAAGCTGTCTGTCTGTCTGTCTGTCTGTCTGTCTGTCTGTCTTGACCGAGGAATGTCAAGTTGGTCAGTTTGTCGTTCAGCGGCGCTAGGATCGTGTTGATGTTTTTACAGAGGAGGACTTGTCAGGCTCCAGTCCTAGTCCTGTCATTGGTCCAGTTCTAAACAGATGAAGCTCAACAAGGACTTGTTCTAAGACAAACGCCATCACTTTATCTCCCCAGGAAGGACTTCTCTCTGCAGATCTAATCGTTCCGGGTTTGACTCCTGTCATGGCTGAAACATTAATAATAGGGAAGAATGAGGCCGACCCTTTCCCAGGACGGACACGGGTTGTTGTGTCTGATCTATAAATAAGTTAGATAATCTGTCGTGTCATGACGCAATCAATCGGTTCAAAAAGTGACGTCATACAATCCAAAATATTTATTAAAACTAGGATAACAACTCAATATTTCAAAGTACATATTTTTACACAGTAAATCTACAATTTGTAAAAATAGATTCCCCTTAAAGTATATTTCATGGTGCGCCACTGCCCTTGTCTTGCCTAGTTTTCCGATGACAAAGTGAGGTCGGGGGTTGAGTTCTGGTTGGAGGTTCTGAGGCTATGTCACTTTATGTAAAGCTAAACAAAGCCCTCCCTGAAGAAACTTGTGTTACTGTCTTGGTTTCCAGGAGGATCTTCACCTCATTCAACTACAAGCTATCAATAGCGAGTCATTGACTCCAAATCATTACAACCCACGAGTCAAATGGGTCGAACACTTTTCTATGCTTTTACCGTGCCTTTGTCAAGGTGAAGTAATTAATGTTGGGGCTGATATTTAGTTTAACCAGACAATCATATGAGCTGTACACAAGCAAATATTTATAATATTAATATGATTATTATTATTAATATTAATTTTACTTAAATAATATACTAAACGTATTAAATTATTTGAATCATTCTTTTATTAATTGATGGGCGTATGCGATTGGTCATTTAAATAAATAGCACACACAAGACAAAAAGTAAACGCCTATACAGTAGATAATACTGTTTGGTATATTGGGATAAATGATAAACAGAACGTACATATTCTACCGTGATCAAAGACATAGCTAAGAACAGTCTTTACCAAATATATATTGTCAATCAATCACCTGGTTTAGGATCACACAATAAAATAAATTGTGTGATCATTTAGTAAAATGAGATTAATGGTAGCAGTAAGTATTATACAAAAAATCTTAAAAAAAATTAAATACACTTTTGGGATAAATGAAATAGCAATAAATTGTATTTACAACTGTTGAACCATCCTTAACTAAATATAGGAAAATCAGGAGGTCCAAAAAACAACAAAATCTAATAGGGTAAAAAAAAGGACAATAGGAGCGAGTGCTTGGAGTTCTGAGCTTTGAATATCTGAGATCGAAGATTCTAGACTCAGATCTCGCAACTCACTCCAGTTGCGGAAGTTGATTACGTGGACGGTTAACCTCATAGAAACATAAAAAAAAAGGAAATACCTCTAAAAGTTAAAAATAAATTATATTTCACCCAACCTGAGGGATATGGTACAACAACTAACTGAATAAAGCGTGAAGTGACTTAAAGTTCATTTTTATTAAATAAGACAATATTTTAATATGAAAATTATAAATTATCTAAGATGATCATTAGAATTTACAATATCTATAACAAGCCGTGATGTCAATCATCAGAAGCAGGCTAAGTTTCAATAAAGGTAATGACAATTCATATATATACATTTATATTGGGCGCCATCATTTAAGAATATAACAATCAAAAGAGGCATTAGCCCTGCAATAATATTATCGATAGAGCTCGAATCCAAATTGCACTTTCTCGACGTAACAAAGATCGTGAAAACATTATCATCTCTAAGCTTTTAAAGTAATTAGACTATAAGAAGTCTTAAAAACAAATAGACCTATATCCCATTGGTATTAACGCTAGAAATGTCCTAGTCATAACACAATATTTACTTTAGAATTAAATAGTTTATTTTCAATGTAGAATAATAAGCTAAATCTTGATGACGTCATAGCCAAAAGAATCCTTCAGAAATTAAGATAAATTCAAGGCGTTACAAAAAAACCAATTCAATACTGACTAAATCGATATTCATAAATTAGATATACGAAATAAATAAATATTTTGAGTTCAATATTCACCATCATATTTACGGCCAAAAGAGAATTTAGAAAGAGAATTATACGATTAAATAAAAAAAAATATATAAAGAAATCAATTAGCAAGCCAAAAGGAATTTAGATCTTACATTTTACAACTCTCAAGCCGGAGCTTCTCCTTCTCCAAATACGATTTAGTCCAAGAGTGACGACTGGTTGCCCAGCCGCCACTATATATACAATACAACCCGAGACATTGGATGACGGGAAAAGGGTGGGGGAGAAAGAGCTGGAACATTCGGGAACAAAATATGCGCATGACTTAATACTTCTAAAGACATCTCGGCTTTTCCAGGTCATCCTAAATTGTGTACGAGTGAACTGTCTTTGCCGCTAGAGTCTTTGTAGCTCAAGTTCTTTGCGTCCATTTTCACCACAGGGATCAGTTTTATTTATGTTGATGGAGAGTGCGGTTGTATTGTGCTTGAATGCGGAAAGCCGTGCGATGGGGTGAGTACTGAGATTTTCTTTTGTTTACTTCTTGTGGCCCAATGCTACACTGTTAGATGTGATAATTGATTTAAATTGAACATAAGCTAAAGAACGAGCCATTACCATTGTAAAAACAATTATTATAAATAATTAATAGTGTAAATATTTATTTTATAACACGTGATTTTGTTTTAAGTTTGATGTTCTGGACAAGCTATTTATATTTAACTATTTATTGTTGTCTTATCACGACAGTAACAAAAACTAGAAACATAGTTTATTATTAAGTAGGGCCTAAACTAAATACAAGTCAAATCAAATAGAACCTAAATTACAAAGCTGCGAGTTCATTCTGGCTCTCAGTTCATCCTCGGCTCTCGGTTCATAGTTCTCTTCGACTCATCCTCGGCTCTCAGTTCATTCTCGGCTCTCGGTTCATAGTTCATCCTTGGCTCTCAGTTCATCCTCGGCTCTCAGTTCATCTCGGCTCTCAGTTCATCCTCGGCTCTCAGTTCATTCTCGGCTCTCAGTCATTCCTCGGCTCTCGGTTCATTCCTCGGCTCTCAGTTCATCTCGCTCTCAGTTCATTCTCGGATCTCGGTTCATAGTTCATTCTCGGCTCTCAGTCATCCTCAGCTCTCGGTTCATCCTCAGCTCTCGGTTCATTTCCTCAGCTCTCGGTCATCCTCGGCTCTCGTTTCATCCTCAGCTCTCGGTTCATCCTCGGCTCTCGGTTCATTCTCGGCTCTCAGTCATCCTCGGCTCTCGGTTCATCCTCGGCTCTCGGTTCATCCTCGGCTCTCGGTTCATCCTCGGCTCTCAGTTCATCTCGGCTCTCGGTTCATTCCTCGGCTCTCGTTCATCCTCGGCTCTCGGTTCATCCCCGGCTCTCGGTTTATCCTCGGCTCTCGGTTCATCCTCGGCTCTCGGTTCATTCTCGGCTCTCGGTTCATTCTCGGCTCTCAGTTCATATCTCGGCTCTCAGTTCATCCTCGGTTTTCGGTTCATTCTCGGCTCTCAGTCATCCTCGGCTCTCGCTTCATCCTCGGCTCTCGGTTCATCCTCGGCTCTCGGTTCATCCTCGGCTCTCGGTCATCCTCAGCTCTCGGTTCATTCTCGGCTCTCCCGTTCATGCGTTCATCCTCGGCTCTCGGTTCATTCTCGGCTCTCGGTTCATCCTAGGTTCTCAGTTCATCTTGGCTCTCAGTCATCCTCGCTCTCGCTCATCCTCGGCTCTAGGTTCATCCTGCTCTCAGTTCATCCTGCTCTCGTCATCCTCAGCTCTCGTTCATCCTGGCTCTCGTCATTCTCAGCTCTCGGTTCATCCTCGGCTCTCAGTTCATTCCTGGCTCTCAGTCATCCTCGGCTCAGTCATCGGTTCAATCCTCGGCTCTCGGTTCATCTCGCTCTCGGTATTCGTTCAGTTCATTCTCGGCTCTCGGTTCATCCTCAGCTCTCGGTCATCCTCACTACCGGTTCATCCTCAGCTCTCGGTTAATCCTCAGCTACCGGTTAATCCTCAGACTCTCGGTTCATCCTCGGCTCTCAGTTCAGCCAATCCTCCAGTTGGTATTAAATGTAATCTTACATCCTTGTTTTTCTGTGCACTACATCCAAATGTAAAACACTGAGACACAGTTTCGAGTAATGAGTGAGAATGTCTCAAAATAAATATATTTGCCACAATATGGCAATTTACAAGCGTGACGTGGTTCGCATCCTATCCGGGTTATAAAGAATCGACATCGATAGGATGGATTAGATAGCTTATCTTCAACATCTCCACTTAATTAGTGCGATTAATATATTAGCGCTTAGCTCGAACGGACAAGTGAGATGTGACGAGAAAACAATACATTAGCGAGTAGTGGCGTTAGAGTGTGTTAGATCATTGCTTACAAGTTCATCACAATGTGTTGTATGGAGTGGGGGGTACCTCAGCAGTTGTAACACCCTGGACCCTTTAACAGGCGGCGATCCTCTGTTACCATGGTAACCATGCATATACATTTCATTTAATAACTAAACTGTTCTCTCGTGTGTGTGTGTGTGGTGGGTGGGGGGGGGGATGATACTCTGGTGTACGCTCAAGAAATGAAGGGAACCATTATTGTTTGGACATAAATAAAACATGTTCAACTAGCTTAATGGTATAAGGGATATTACAATGAGTTAGTTTTTATAAATTAACTATTTCAAAATATTCTAATTTAACTCTGAGTTTAATATTTGTTACTTGATTTAAATTATTAGAAAATGACACCTGAACACGGGAATAGAACCAGGGATAGGCTTCGCACAACATACTGCCACTGAGGTATCCTGGATGGGGTTCGATTCCCGCACTGGTGGTATTTTTCAACTAATTTAAGTTATTATTGTGGTTTCCTCAATACGGACATTGGGAATTACGGACAGCACTGTAATTGCAACGATTTGCAGCCTCAGTTATTATTCAGTCATTTTGTTAGTATTACTATTTTATTCTCCAACGCTATTAAAGAAGAGATAAAGAAGATAAAATGAGAAGAAACGAAACAGCATTTGCATAAACAAAGAGTGAGAGGCTATTTAGAAAAATATACACTCAGTTCCTCCAGCCAGGATTCCAACTATGATATCTCTATTTCCGCCAAACCAGTCTAGATGAGCCTGACAGTTTAGTCTACGTGTTCACCGATACGGGGAATAAAGTCAAATGTTTGTAGCTTTATGCGGCTCTCTCTGACAGACGTGTCCCATTTGACCATTGTCTGTTCTACTCCAAGACTATCCCCCATTTGACTATCCTCTTTGTATTAACCCTGACACAGTCGCGCGCTTACAACTTAATTTTTTTTAGCACCGCGTCTTACTACCCGTTCGGGTTATACGCTTTAAGTACTAATTACTCTAATGGATTAGGAATTGGGAAGGTTTTAACTAGAGGAAGTGAACCCGCATTTGAGAGGAGGGAGAGTGGAATTTTTTTTAGGAAAAACCAGTTCACCCCCAGTTCACCCGACCGAGATTCGAACCTCGATCTGCCCGTTCTCAGCAGTCGAACTCAACACGACAAGCGCGTTAGCCAACTACGCCACCGAGGCGGGTTACAACTTAATTAAACTCTTGTCTTCATAATCTGACACACTGTCTTGTTCCACCGCTCTTTAAGGGGGAGATGACCTACCTGACACACTAAATGTCCTTGTTCCACCGCTCTTTAAGGGGAGATGACCTACCTGTCACACTAAATGTCCTTGTTCCACCGCTCTTTAAGGGGAGATGACCTACCTGTCACACTGTCTGTCTTGTTCCACCGCTCTTTAAGGGGGAGATGACCTACTTGACACACTGACTGTCTTTGTTCCACCGCTATTTAAGGGGGAGATGATCTACTTGACACACTGTCTTGTTCCACCGCTCTTTAAGGGGGAGATGACCTACTTGACACACTGACTGTCTTTGTTCCACCGCTATTTAAGAGGGAGATACCTACTTGACACACTGACTGTCTTGTTCCACCGCTATTTAAGGGGGAGATGACCTACTTGACACACTGTCTTGTTCCACCGCTATTTAAGGGGGAGATGACCTACTTGACACACTGACTGTCTTGTTCCACCGCTATTTAAGGGGAGATGACCTACTTGACACACTGACTGTCTTGTTCCACCGCTATTTAAGGGGGAGATGACCTACTTGACACACTGTCTTGTTCCACCGCTCTTTAAGGGGGAGATGACCTACTTGACACACTGACTGTCTTGTTCCACCGCTATTTAAGGGGGAGATGACCTACTTGACACACTGTCTTGTTCCACCGCTATTTAAGGGGGAGATGACCTACTTGACACACTGTCTTGTTCCACCGCTATTTAAGGGGGAGATGACCTACTTGACACACTGTCTTGTTCCACCGCTATTTAAGGGGGAGATGACCTACTTGACACACTGACTGTCTTGTTCCACTGCTCTTTAAGGGGGAGATGACCTTCTTGACACACTGACTGTCTTGTTCCACCGCTATTTAAGGGGGAGATGACCTACTTGACACACTGACTGTCTTGTTCCACTGCTCTTTAAGGGGGAGATGACCTTCTTGACACACTGACTGTCTTGTTCCACTGCTCTTTAAGGGGGAGATGACCTACCTGTCACACTGACTGTCTTGTTCCACCGCTCTTTAAGGGGGAGATGACCTACCTGTCACACTGACTGTCTTGTTCCATCGCTCTTTAAGGGGGAGATGACCTACCTGTCACACTGACTATCTTTGTTCCACCGCTCTTTAAGGGGGAGATGACCTACCTGTCACATTGACTGTCTTTGTTCCACCTTTCTTTAAGGGGTAGATGACCTACCTGTCACACTGACTGTCTTGTTCCACTGCTCTTTAAGGGGTAGATGACCTACCTATCACACTGACTAGTGAAAATTTAAACAGTTTAAGAGATAAATTTGTGTTTTCTTGGTCTAGCAACTGTTTCTTTATAAGTAACAACAATCTATTCAACAAATATTTGCTAACCCTCGAGCTAATGTTGACCTAATCCTACTCTTAATAAGGGTTGTAATAAGAACATGGCAATACAGATAATAGTAAATTCACTATTTTAATTAGTATGGGTTACGTCATATTTGTGAGAACAACAAACCAAATAATTTACTTTTATTCAGTCGTGGTCAAAATGTCGTCACAAGAGTTTGACCTGAAAATATGGCCATGATTCTCCTAAGGCCCCCCCTCTCTTAAAGTTCCTTCATCGTACCGGGAACGAACCACTGGTACGAAGTCTATCTTCTGCAACACTTTCTACATTCGCCTTAACACATTCTCTCTATCTGGTTTACTTCATTGTGAAGTCCCTAACATACCTTCAATTCACCCCGAGACTACCCCGTACCACTGGTACATGTTCACTCCGAGACTACCCCGTACCACTGGTACATGTTCACTCCGAGACTACCCCGTACCACTGGTACATGTTCACTCCGAGACTACCCGTACCACTGGTACATGTTCACTCCGAGACTACCCCGTACCACTGGTACATGTTCACTCCGAGACTACCCCGTACCACTGGTACATGTTCACACCTAGACTACCCCGTACTACTGGTACATGATATTCAACCCGAGGTCTCGAGTGGTCGTCATTGTCATGTGACTGAACAAGAATGTAGAGTGTAACAAACCCTTAGAGTAGTGTGTAGAGTAGTGTCTACTGAACTGACAGTACAGAGTTCTATTCCTGACATTATCTGAACTGACAGACAGTACAGGGTTAGTTTTTCCCCACAGCTAATAAAATGATAAATAGTGAAATTGTTTTTTCTGGTTTCAAAGTGTTAAACTAATGACTGGAGGACTGGTAGTTGTGTCAGTATTATAATTAACTGATAATCTAGCTCGTGTGTTGATTTAATTTGTAAGCGGACAGTTAAAACTATCGAATACAATGTCACCCTTGTCCACATCCTCTAGTTCACCTCTTACTACCCGTCTGGAGACGTTATTTAGAGGAAATAAATTCACATTTTCTTGGAGCATGTGAAACCTTTCAGGATAAAACTCTCTTGTATAGACCTAATTAAGATTCGATCACAGGCCTCCCACATACATGTCATAAGGAAACTAGACAATATGAGATTGACGCCTTTGCCTTCGTACGGAGTAGGCCATGTGGAAGGTTTCCCCTACTGGAATCTCTTTTCGTGAAGAGGTGGAGTTTATAAACCAACAGGTTCAGATTATTTTACAGAGGGACAATACGTCTAACTTCTGGGCCTGAAGCGGTGCGAGATATGTGTGTAGCTTGAAGCAGTGAGATGTGTGTAGCTTGAAGCAGGCAGATGTGTGTAGCTTGAAGCAGGAAGATGTGTGTAGCTTGAAGCAGGCAGATGTGTGTAGCTTGAAGCAGTGAGATGTGTGTAGCTTGAAGCAGGCAGATGTGTGTAGCTTGAAGCAGGAAGATGTGTGTAGCTTGAAGCAGGCAGATGTGTGTAGCTTGAAGCAGGAAGATGTGTGTAGCTTGAAGCAGGCAGATGTGTGTAGCTTGAAGCAGTGAGATGTGTGTAGTTTGAAGCAGGGAGAGCCATATGTGTAGTTTGGTAGAAGTCCGTTTATCCATTATGTTTAGATATTGCCAAACTTGAACACTTCTTTGCTATTTAACTAATACTATATTTAGGCTGCATTTTATCTCTTTGGCTTTCTTAAGGTTCAGAAAGAAAGGATCTGAAAAATATTGCTCAATATTTATTATGAAGTTTCTGGTCCCTCCATGTCACATCTATGTCCCTGGTCTCTCAATGACACGTCTATGTACCTGGTCCCTCCATGTCACGTCTATGTCCCTGGTACCTCAATGATACCTCTATGCACCTGGTACCTCAATGACACGTCTATGCACCTGGTACCTCAATGATACGTCTATGTACCTGGTCCCTCAATGACACGTCTATGTCCCTGGTCCCTCAATGTCACGTCTGTGTCCCTGGTCTCTCAATGAAACGTCTATGTCCCTGGTCCCTCAATGTCACGTCTATGACCCTGGTCCCACAATTGTCACGTCTATGTACCGGGTTTTCTCATGTCACGTCTATGTACCTTGTCCCTCAATGTCACGTCTATGTCTCTGGTACCTCAATGATACCTCTATGTACCTGGTACCACAATGATACGTCTATGTACCTCGTCCCTCAATGTCACGTCTATGTTCCTGGTCCCTCAATGATACCTCTATGCACCTGGTACCTCAATGACACGTCTATGTCCCTGGTCCCTCAATGTCACGTCTATGTCCCTGGTCCCTCAATGACACGTCTATGTCCCTGGTCCCTCAATGACACGTCTATGTCCCTGGTACCTCAATGACACGTCTATGTCCCTGGTCTCTCAATGTCCCGTCTATATCCCTGGTCCCTCAATGATACCTCTATGCACCTGGTACCTCAATGACACGTCTATGTCCCTGGTCCCTCAATGACACGTCTATGTCCCTGGTCCCTCAATGTCACGTCTATGTCCCTGGTCCCTCAATGACACGTCTATGTCCCTGGTCCCTCAATGACACGTCTATGTCCCTGGTACCTCAATGACACGTCTATATACCTGGTCCCTCCATGTCACGTCTATGTCCCTGGTCCCTCAATGATACGTCTATGTCCCTGGTACCTCAATGATACCTCTATGTACCTGGTACCTCAATGATACCTCTATGTACCTGGTACCTCAATGATACCTCTATGTACCTGGTACCTCAATGATAGGTCTATGTACCTGGTCCCTCAATGATACCTCTATGCACCTGGTACCTCAATGATACGTCTATGTCCCTGGTCCCTCAATGTCACGTCTATGTCCTGGTCCCTCAATGTCACGTCTGTGTCCCTGGTCCCTCAATGTCACGTCTATGTACCTGGTCCCCTCAATGTCACCGTCTATGTACCTGGTCCCTCAATGACACGTCTATGTACCTGGTCCCTCAATGTCACGTCTATGTCCCTGGTCCCTCAATGTCACGTCTATGTACCTGGTCCCTCAATGTCACGTCTATGTACCTGGTCCCTCAATGTCACGTCTATGTCCTGGTCCCTCAATGACACGTCTATGTCCTGGTCCCTCAATGACACGTCTATGTACCTGGTCCCTCAATGACACGTCTATGTCCCTGGTCCCTCAATGACACGTCTATGTCTTGTTACAGCGAGCAGCTGTCTGCAGCTCCTGGATATCAGAGTACCGCTGTTCGCTGAGCTGTATGACTCTGTAACTCTGAGCTGTGAGTTCGACCTCGCTGGGGGCAAGCTGTACAGTGTCAAGTGGTACAAGGACGACTTCGAGTTCTTCAGATACATCCCCGACAACAATCCCCCCTGGAGTGCGCTGCCCCTGCCCGGAATACACGTGGAGGTGAGTTCCTGAGACGAGACGACATGTTAGTTAGAGTTAGATAGCGAGGAGTGGAAGAGTTTCAACACAATTATAATAACTGGTTGGAGGGGTCAGAAGATAGGTATCAAGTGTTCACCTTAGCTCCTTGCCAAGTGTAGCTCCTCCTGTCTCCTAAGTGCTCCTGTTGTCTGTTTCAGCTCTCCCTCTCCAATATGACGACTCTCCGACTCACCAAGTTGAGTTTCGCCAGCACGGGGTCTTATAGATGCGAGGTCTCCATGGAAGCTCCCAAGTTCGACACCGTAATGGACTCTCGGAACATGACCGTCAGGGGTGAGTCTC
Source organism: Timema cristinae (assembly GCA_039000515.1). Taxonomy (NCBI): domain Eukaryota; kingdom Metazoa; phylum Arthropoda; class Insecta; order Phasmatodea; family Timematidae; genus Timema; species Timema cristinae. Next base: position 363,926 of record JBCFYV010011172.1, read on the forward strand.
ACACTTAGGTTAAGTTGGATTGTTCATTGGCGCGCTACAGGTAGCTGATCGCAAGCAAACCACTCCACCATCCACATTTCAGGGAAATATAATATTAACCTCCACAGTATCATAGAACATTTCACTCTTCATCACTCATATTGACTATTTTCTCTCGAGTATTGAGTGCAAGGGAGATGGATACCAGCAAAATCCGTCCACCTAGTTACGGTCGTCAAACATCCGTCCACTAGTTACCTAAGTTATACGGTCGTCAAAACATTCCGTCCTCCTCCCTAGTTACGGTCGTAAGTCAAAACATCCGTCCACCTAGTTACGGTTCCGTCAACATCCGTTCCCCTAGTTACGGTCGTCAAACATCCGCTCCGCCTCTAGTTACGGTCGTCAAACAGCATTCCGTCCAACATCCGTCCACCTAGTATGGTCGTCAAACATCCGTCCACCTAGTTACGGTCGTCAAACATCCGTCCACCTAGTTACGGTCGTCAAAATCTAGTTACGGTCGTATGCCAGTAGGTTCACAGGCCAACACTTATAGTTGGTCGAAACATCGTCCCCATGGTAAAACAATAAAAAGTTGGGAGAGCACAGCCCCAGGTACAATAAAGTTGGGAGAGCACAGCCCCAGGTACAATAAAGTTGGGAGAGCACAGCCCCAGGTACAATAAAGTTGGGAGAGCACAGCCCCAGGTACAATAAAGTTGGGAAAGAGCACAGCCCCAGGTACAATAAAGTTGGAGAGCACAGCCCCAGGTACAATAAAGTTGGGAGAGCACAGCCCCAGGTACAATAAAGTTGGAGAGCACAGCCCCAGGTACAATAAAGTTGGGAGAGCACAGCCCCAGGTACAATAAAGTTGGGAGAGCACAGCCCCAGGTACAATAAAGGAGGCGCCCACCCTGAGAGGAAAGGTCTAGGAAGATCCGAACTTAAGACTTTGGAGAATCTCTATTGCGCCTTTCTCCAGTAACATCAACTCCCTGTTTCTTCAAGGAACTTGCAGGTGAAAACATAGCATAATAAGTGCATATCCTTGCAAAGCGTTGGACCCCCTGAAGGTTCGAGACACAAACAGCCAACAGCCAATGAACTTGTGACGTGACGAATGTCGTGTCATGCACAATGAAGGAACCGTGGTCCTCCTCCTTTTCTGTGAATTATGACAAGGACAAAGGATGAACTACATCTTTAACTTGCATGTCCTGAAAAAACTCTCAAAGGACCGTCCCATGGTAGTCATGAGACAATTAGAGAGACAACACAAGTCACTCATTGGTGCTGACTGAAACTTTGTGTTCAGTGGCAGGAGAAACTTGATCGAGCTCAGGTCAGGATAAAAACAATCAACTATCTCTGAGATTATCAAAAGGTGTTTGACATCAAGAAAATAAACAGCACACCTCTAAAGAGTATTAACAAACATTTTCACCATCCGAGGTGATAACGTCCCAAAGTACACCAGAGAGTCCGGGTTTGCCCTCATCAGTGCATGTGTTCGTCAGACAAGTAAGTAACAGTGGACATTTATCTCCGTCTCCCGGGTCGCGCCTAGACTGATAAACACGCTACCATGGTTATCAGATATCACTCAGACTAGACTGATAAGAACGCTCCACGTCCTATCACCAGTTTAGGATATTCTCATATTTATAGTTATAAGGTAAAGGTGATGAAGGTGTTTTAGAAGAAATGCACCCACATTACAAAATGAGGCTTAATGGCAGCGAGAAACCCGTACCATAATAGGAGCCCTCAAAGATATAAACCCTGACTTCTCTCTATCAAAGACGACCAAGTGAGATGCGAATCTAACGCCTTAGACCCTCACCCTAGTGGACACACGACAAAGGCATTAACCTCATATGTTATTTTTTACGAAGATGAGAATGTGTAGTTAAAATCACGGCAGGGCATTTTGGGGTTGTCAGACTTAAGGGCAACTAAGGGTTTAAAATTGATATCCACCCAAATAAAGACTGTGGCCAGATCTCTCCTCTCTTCCTATAACTGGTGGCCAGATCTCCTCTCTTCCTATAGACTGGTGGCCAGATCTCTTCTCTTCCTATAGACTGGTACAATTTTCCCCTCCTCCTATAACTGGTGCCAGATCTCTTCTCTTCCTATATTGGTGGCAGATCTCCTCTCTTCCTATAGACTGGTAGCCAGATCTCCTCTCTTCTATAGGTATGGTAGCCAAGATCTCCTCTCTTCCTATAGACTGGTGGCCAGATCTCCTCTCTTCCTATAGTTGGTGGCAAGATCTCCTCTCTTCCTATAACTGTTGGCCAGATCTCCTCTCTTCCTATAGATGTGGCAAGATCTCCTCTCTTCCTATATACTGGTGGCAAGATCTCCTCTCTTCCTATAGACTTGGACAAGATTTCCTCTCCTCCTATAGACTGGTGGCCAGATCTCCTCTCTTCCTATAGATTGGTGGCAAGATCTCTCTCTTCCTATAGACTGGTAGCAAGATCTCCTCTCTTCCTATAGGTTGGTGGCAAGATCTCTTCTCCTTCTATAGGGCTGGTGCAAGATCTCCTCTCTTCCTATAGTTGGTGGCCAAGATCTCCTCTCTTCCTATAGACTGGTGGCCAGATCTCCTCTCTTCCTATAGGTGTTGGCAGATCTCCTCTCTTCCTATAGACTGGTAGGCCAGATCTCCTCTCTTCCTATAGTTGGTGGCCAGATCTCCTCTCTTCCTATATACTGGTGGCAAGATCTCCTCTCTTCCTATAGACTGTTGGCAGATCTCTCTCTTCCTATAACTGGTAGCAGATTCCTCTCTCCTATAACTGGTGGCAAGATCTCCTCTCTTCCTATAGTGGTGGCAGATCTCCTCTCTTCCTATAGACTTTGTGGCAAGATCTCCTCTCTTCCTATAGATTTGGTGGCAAGATCTCCTCTCTTCCTATAGACTGGGGGCCAGATCTCCTCTCTTCCTATAGTGGTGGCAAGATCTCCTCTCTTCTATAGACTGGTGGCCAGATCTCCTCTCTTCCTATAGTTGGTGGCAAGATCTCCTCTCTTCCTATATACTGGTGGCAGATCTCCTCTCTTCCTATAGACTTGTGGCAAGATCTCTTCTCTTCCTATATACTGGTGGCAAGATCTCCTCCTCGACCTATTTTTACTGGTTTGTGAATTATGGCAACTATTGTCTTAGGAGATATCTTATTTAGCGCCGCGACGCTCTCAGGCTAGAAATGTTCCCACCTCATGGCGTCTCACGCTGTGACAAAGAAAACCATCCCCTTTTAATTATAATCCCTATTTACAATCATCCATACGTCACTATTCCAACAATATTACTACTTCTAAATGGTATCACCTCTTTGGCGTGTATTGGAAAGGTTCTTTTGTTTTGTTATTGGCGTGGTGTTGAAAAGAAGTGATATTAATGCCGGGATGTAAACACTTTACAATCATTAGAAAAGAAGAAAAAAAGGACTTGTTCCACTACTTATTACCAGTTTAAGATTATGAAAGGATGTACACCAGGATCTTGATTACTACTTGAAGAGTTTGTGAGGACATGCATATCCTTCAGTAAACATAAAGAGATATGTACATATGATCGAGCTCTCGACTACAGATGGTCTAGGGTGAGAAGTTTCAATTTTCTTATATTATTGCGGGACTGAGGATGGTTTTAATAAAAAAAAGGTAAATAATAGGTGGCTGTGAGCAGTGTGGCTATTTTGTTTGACTCAAAGAAGTCTAATTGTGTTAAGGGTAAATAATAAACTTTCTGTGCCATAATTTTGTACGTGGTTGGACTTAGGTATATATGTTGGTTTTATTTTGCCTTTGAAAATGTAAGGAAAAAGGTTTTTTTTTATTTTGTTATCGAATGATTTAAATTGAATTAAGATTGTGATATAATAATTATAGCTTTGACAACAAAACAAATGTTATATAAATATGTTAACCTAGATATGTGATTTACCGGAGCTCCGCAGGCAGGTTAAGTATAAGTGCCTATCTAAACCCAGAGGTCCCGAGATTAAGTTTCCTCGTGCAACTGAGCTAGATAAAATTGAACTATTTTTTTTTACATACAACAGTAGGAGAAATATATATTTAATTAAAATAACTAATATTTTTTTTTTTTTTTTTTCACAGTGGCGCCTTAACGCGGGGCTTTTCGATAAGGTTAGGATAGAGCAACCTAGTATTTTCAAATGTGGTTTAGGTTATGAGCCAGGAAGGGTATTTTCTTAGAAGTAGGGACAGAGGACAGTCTAAGATAAACATTAGGTATGAGGCTGAGGTTTTACCCACAGTAATGGATGGACAATCAATTGATGTAGGGTTGGAGGATTATGCTGCTACCACGACACCACAGCAGGAAAAGGTAGTTAGGGACCAAGTAGTGGTTGAGGATTTGAGCGACGACTCATCCCAAACTTATTTTGAGGGTCCGTCACCAGAAGGGGACAAAATCCCTCCTTTCCCTATGGAAGTTCCCCATAGTACCCCTTCGTTGGACCTTATGGCGGGTATCCAACAGTTGTTAATGGAGATGAGGGAAGGGCAGTTAGTCCTCGAGAGAAAGCTCGTTTCTACTCAGGAGGAAACCCGCAGTGAGATTATGCGTCACATCGGTTCATTAACGGTCAGTATGAGGGAAGAGTTTTCAGCGGCAATAGGCAAGACCAGGGCCGACTTTGAGGTTAGAGTTGAGGCCACTGAAGAGCGGTTCAGGCAGGAGCTGGCCAGTGTTAAGAAAGAGATCCTGGAGTCAAGGGATGAGCTTAGCCTGACCTTGGAGTCAAACCAAAGGTTGACGGCACAGAAGCAAGAACAGCAGGTCGCACAGCTAGAGGAAGGATTGAATAGACTAAGCCTAGAGGTGCGCACAGGAAACGAGAGTCAGACAAATACACTGGGGATTCTGAACTCTACTGTTGGCTCACTGAAGGACAAGAACCGGGATTTAGCCAAAACCCAGGTGGTGTTGGATCAGAGGTTGACTGATACAGCCGAGGAGGTAAAAATGGTAAAGAACCAGCTTGAGGGATTGTCAGACCAGGTCAGGTTAGGAGGGCTGGGCGACTTAAGCCAATTTTCTTCATCTTTGTGTACCCTTTTAGGAGACCGGGCTCTTGGGGATAGACTCCCTAAATTCAATCGCAGGAGTGGGCAGGATCCCGTTAGCCACCTCAACACTCTGGAGGAACTTTTTGAAGGGCGTCGACTAAATGATGAGGAAAAAATAAGGTTAGGGGGTAGTTCCCTCACTGGTGACGCTTTGCCTTGGTGGTTGGTAGTACGCGACAGCATCACAGGCTGGGAGGAGTTTCGAACCCGATTCCTAGCAATGTTTTGGAGTGTGGAGATCCAGGGCCAAATGAGGGCTAAATTACATGCGTCAAGGTACCATGAGAACGGAGGTACTCTGGAGGGTTACCTTGCCGACATGTATAGTAAAAGTAGGAATTTCGAGTCGAACATCAGTGACTCTGAGTTGATATATATGGTCACGCATCAACTACCCATACGGTACCGCGAGATGTTGGTAGGGATTACCTACAACACTTTGGAGGAGTTTAGGGCCGGACTGCAGCGCTTGGACGCTTTGGAACAGGATAGGCGTAGGGACAAAGTAGGACAGTTTAGCTCCCCACTTCATAGGAGGCCGAACGTGGAACAGCGGGTAGGACCTACTCCACAGTTTCAACTGGGAGCACGTCCACAGGAAGCGTGGAGGAGAGATAGACCTCCTCGCGACCATTCAGGCCGTAGTTTAGTTTGGGGAGCCCAGTCAGAGCACTACTATCCTGGTAGAGGTCGGGAAAACCCCCATCATAACCTTGAGTTAAGAGACAAGAGGTCAGTCAACGGACCTTTTCCCCACCCTAGAAACCACCCTTATTGGGACAACAACCGGGACTTTACATCTAGGAGTAACTCCCATACCCCATTTCAACCGTCCCAGACGAACCCTCAACATAGAGTATCAGATAACATAGGTCCAGTCTATCAAGGACAAGCAACCGGTGGTTCTAGTCATAATCCTCAACAAGTTGATGTAAATGTAATTGTCAAAGAGGGAAACTGTTGACCTGCGATGTAGGCAGCCCAGACCGGTCGCAGGTTCCACACACTCTGGGAGCATTTTTAGTATGTCAAGAAAAAGTTAACACCCTTGGTGTAGATCTTAGGGAAGAATTACTAAATGAAAATGAAGAAATGGAGATGTCAGGAAATCCGACGTGTCCCGAGCTTATGTCAGAAGTTGAAGGATTATCTTTGAGTTGTCTATTAGATTCAAGAGCACCATAGGACAAGATTGGTTAAATTCGCTGGATGTTTGTTCTATACTTAAGGATGTAAATGTTGAATTTCTAAACTTCAACAACAGAGTCATCGATGTGTTTGTCAGTCAGAAGAACAGAAGTAGCCAACTTTTGTACAAATAATTAAATAGTACCATCACTTGACTTCAAATTTGAGCATGGGAAGACAATATTGATATCAATATCTTAAAAAGGCGATTATAGACTTGTATTAGTAAAACATTCAATTATTTTAAAAGCAAATTAAATGTTAACATTAAGAGCTGGTCGACCCTTTTCGTGAGCCATCTCTCCGGTGAAATGAGTTACATGGCTCTACGAGTTGCCAGCACTGCATGGGTGGCGGCCTGGAAAGACAACAATGTGGATTACAGTTGATTATATCTAAAGCCGGCTACACAATTAAAACACTTAAAACTAAAAAAAAAAAAAGAAGAATTAAGAAACTCTAGGAAAGATTGGTGAACGATTCTCAGCATCCAACAAATATCCTGCGGCATTTTTTTCTCAAGGTTGGAAGGTACACACCGTATTATACAAGTCAGGTATCAATCTAAGGAAAGATAAGAAAGATAAAACAAAAGTGTGGAGAATTTTTTTTTTGTATTGTGGAAAGGGTAATTTATCCCACAATTATTACTTAAGAATTATAATGGATAATTTCGACAATCAGTAATAGATTATTTGTTATTGTTAAAGTATCTACGTCAAAGAAGTTAAGAAATACCCCATGTGAAGAGAAGATGCATCCCGAAGACCTACACGATAAGAATGTGCCTACAAAATGAGAGAGAGAAAATCCTGTGAGTATTTAAAATATATGTATAATGGTTATAACCAGCGTCAACATTAAGGCTAGTCCCTCTGTGCCGGTAGCCGTTAGACTGGGCAGACTTGTGATAGTCACATGAATATTAAAACTTGTGAAAGTGCAGGAACCCACACAACTTTTATTGGAAATGAATAGCATCGAGAATTATTAATTGTTTTATGGTGAAACTTTGAAGGTTATTTATTTATTTTTTGTATATGTCAGAAGAAAATATAGTTAGAGGAAGAGACAAGAGAGTGGGATTTTCTGAGAGTAAAGTAACATCACAACCAAGGTCATTCTTTATTCATGTATGGGAAGCAGACAAGTAACACGAAGAGGTCTAAGACGTTATAAGCATTTTCAGTTTAATTATAATGAAGTTATTTTAAGGAAAAGAAGTTAAATCCATGAACTTTATCTGCAATTGTTACCCTATGATAGGGCTTGTGTGTTTACAAGTATGTACTGTATACTTGAGATGTGTAGCCCCAACAGCTGAGAAGAGGCGCACCGGAACTTTTGATTTCACCAATTAGTCGCCATAAGCCGGCCCCAGCAAGTGTGGTACCTGGTTTCCGTCATTACGCTCCTTGCAGTCAGGAACGAGGGAATTTATTTTCCATTATCTTATAACAGACAACATTGTGTAAATGTCCTTTTTATTATTTCGCTTAGTATTTATTTTAAAACACCCTATGAAGTTATAAATTATTCATACGTGTAGCACCTTATGATAAGTGCTTGATATTTATGTGAAAAAGGCCCGGTATTTCCATGGTAGGCCTATACTTATGATAGGGAACTTTATAACATTTTGTATGTCTATTTCTAAACAACCTATAATTTCATTGAATAGTTATGTCAAACTACTATATTATTTAATATATTGTGTCATTATAGTCTATGTTTATCTCAGGGTTTGAAAAAGGTTTTTTTTTCTTCATATAATCAACTAATGTTTGTAATTATTATTTTTAACTTGTTTAATTTTCTCATATGGTGTATGTAAATCACCTGGCAGAGGATTGTTATGATAATCTCACTTTAAGAAGTTGAAATTCATATTATGAGAGTCAGCATTCGCGACCAGTGGTGTAATAAGAAGCCTAGGGGGCTGTAGGTACCCAAACAGTTAGGGTGAGTTTAGTGGGTCAATTGAAGATGATTGGGGGCACAGTACATTTCAGGAAACACCAATTTGGCATGAGTTCACGAGTTGTTGTTTTTTTGTTTGGAACAATTGTCTCATAAGTTGCAAGAGGAGAGTCTCATATTGTAACACGACTATGTTTCTATCTAACCTTTGCCATCCACTTAGCTATTTAATATTTAAGAATTTTGGTTTAGTTAAAGAGTGTGTAAACTAATAATTTTAATATGTCCAGTCTATTGCTAAAGTGTGGTTTTGTTTCAATGTAATGAGGGTAGTTTTGTTTTGTGTTAGTAATTCAATTGTATGTAGGTCTAGAGAATGCTAACAGCTTATACTATATAAGGCAAGCATTAGCCATGTAACATATTTGTGTAAATGTTTGTAAAAAAAAAAAGTTATGTAAAACCCAAAGTAGTAGACAAATGTTTCACCTGGAGGACAACTAGAGTGCCATTTGAATTTGCTCAAATAGCTGGTGTAGTGCGGTTGAAACCCAGGAGCAGGTGTTTTAATTTGTCACTTTGGTTGCGAGGACACCGACATAAGTCAAGTGCGCGTCTTCAAAACCTATAAACCAATATGTAAAGGGTTAAATGAATGTACATTTCCGAGCAACCTTACCTGCAAGGATCTCAACGGTGCCAAGTTTAGAAGAAAGGAAAAGTCGTTAGACAATGGATTTTAACTCCTACCACTTTAAGTGCACCAATGGCTGGTAATGTTCCAGTAGCAGTTTTCAATACTAAAACTAACTTCTGAAACATTAGGGGGCAAATCTGTGACAAAGAAAACCATCCCTTTTAATTATAATCCCTATTTACAATCATCCATACGTCACTATTCCAACAATATTACTACTTCTAAATGGTATCACCTCTTTGGCGTGTATTGGAAAGGTTCTTTTGTTTTGTTATTGGCGTGGTGTTGAAAAGAAGTGATATTAATGCCGGGATGTAAAAACTTTACAATCATTAGAAAAGAAGAAAAAAAGGACTTGTTCCACTACTTATTACCAGTTTAAGATTATGAAAGGATGTACACCAGGATCTTGATTACTACTTGAAGAGTTTGTGAGGACATGCATATCCTTCAGTAAACATAATGAGATATGTACATATGATCGAGCTCTCGACTACAGATGGTCTAGGGTGAGAAGTTTCAATTTTCTTATATTATTGCGGGACTGAGGATGGTTTTAATAAAAAAAAGGTAAATAATAGGTGGCTGTGAGCAGTGTGGCTATTTTGTTTGACTCAAAGAAGTCTAATTGTGTTAAGGGTAAATAATAAACTTTCTGTGCCATAATTTTGTACGTGGTTGGACTTAGGTATATATGTTGGTTTTATTTTGCCTTTGAAAATGTAAGGAAAAAGGTTTTTTTTTATTTTGTTATCGAATGATTTAAATTGAATTAAGATTGTGATATAATAATTATAGCTTTGACAACAAAACAAATGTTATATAAATATGTTAACCTAGATATGTGATTTACCGGAGCTCCGCAGGCAGGTTAAGTATAAGTGCCTATCTAAACCCAGAGGTCCCGAGATTAAGTTTCCTCGTGCAACTGAGCTAGATAAAATTGAACTATTTTTTTTTACATACAACAGTAGGAGAAATATATATTTAATTAAAATAACTAATATTTTTTTTTTTTTTTTTTCACAACGCGATACTTTAGACCGGTTCGAAACCCGCCGCAACAAATTGCGTTTTCGTCTCGACCATCAAAGCACGCCAGTTCAATAAATCTCTTCCCAGCTTCCCAAAGCCCATACTTGTTACATGTGTCTTTCTCTCCCACACACTCCATCCTCCCACCAACCGTTCGTCGGATCCATTCAGTAATAATTCTTTGAAATTTCGATATGCGTTCCTCCTTCATTAGTTCAAGCTACAACCCTATATTCCTCTTCATTAGCAATATCCCTGCCAAAGAGGAAAAGTACATAACACAAACAAAACGATTCAGACAAATCAATTACCAAGAATCAGTTGTCTAAGAAAATTGGCTCTAGACTTAGTACAGGGAGCGGTTCTGGTAGAGTAAGGAGATGTATTATTAGCAGGCAAACTTGCATCGGTAGGCAGACGCGGACTATAATCAAGATCACCTAGTCTTGTTTGATGGTGACGGGGAGGGTTTGAGTTTGAATCTTAGTCAGGTGTATCGAGTCTTTAGTCTCCCATTACACAAATATTGAGGTTGTTTTAGCAAATGAAACGTTTCGACTGGTTGCCATGGTAACAACAACAGGCAACAAACAACATTCATTATTAGTTGCACGGACTTGTTTGTACCCAGCCAGATAGATAGGAGCACGCACGGTGTTGGCCCGAGTAGACGCGGCTCACTACCAGGAGAACATCTCACTCAAGAGTATGCTCAGTCTGGCTCAAGATACCTCCTCTACTCGCGTGAGCTCCTAATACATGGAGACTAAGTGGTGAGTGCAGCAAGCAGTCTTCCTGCTGCTTCAAGAACGATAGAATTAAGAAAAGAAAAAAAAACCAATGCAATGAACACTCAGGATTGTTGATGGGTCCATCGTTAATGGGAGATAAAATAAATGGCAGCGGTGGGATTCGAACCCACGCCTCCGAGGAGACTGGTGCCTTAAACCAGCGCCTTAGACCGCTCGGCCACGCTACCGTATAGATGTCGTTGCGAATATTATGATTAATATAAGTTGAAGTAATATTTATAATCTAAAGGAAAGTTTGTTACAAATATTGTATCTAAAGTTCAAATTAGTTTTTTTGTATCTTGGCAGCTGGGACACAATAATATATCAATGACCTCAAAATATGCCACACACACATTCTATATAACCCGCCTCAGTGGCGTAGTTAGCTAACGCCCTAGTCGTGTTGAGGTTGGGGAGATTGAGGTTTGAATCTCGGTCGGGTGAACTGGAGGAGGTTTTTCCTAAATGGTTTTCCACTCCTCTCTACATGCAAATGCGTGTTCACTTCCTCTATAATTCAACCTTTCCCATTCATAATACTTTTTTTGTTATTAGTACTTAAGCGTATAACCCAAACGACGAGGTGTTAAATAAAAATAAATGTATACCTTTAAACACAAAATCGAAGAGGGGTCATGTGCTTCAGAATTTATTATTATTATTATTACCGGTTCTTACTACCCTTTCGGTTTATACGCACCTACGCTAATGTGTAATGGTAGGGTGATTGTGAGATGAAATGGAGGACCTACAATTTAACGTGGGATCCGAAAATTTATGGTTAAGGTGCGATCGAAGGGAGCGCAAGTATTTTTACAGTTTTTATAGCATTACATTTTTTTTTGTCTAAAATTAATCAAATATTTCTCCAGTAGCAACATAGAAGGGTTTAGTTTTCTGTACATGCTAATATTAACAAATCTTGAATATCTGTCAAGGTGTCCTGGAATGTTGTCAACACTTTTTAAATAAAGAGACAAAGTTTTGACGAAATTCCAGGACACCTTTGACAGATATTCAAGATTTGTTAATATTAGCATGTGCAGAAAACTAAACTCTATGTTGCTAATGGAGAATTTATTATTTTATTTTGACAAAAAACATTTAATGATATAAAAAATGTAAAATTACTCGCGCTCCCACCTTAATACACGTCTTGTCAAAGGTGAAAGAAGGATTTGGCAATCAGATAAATCTGTGCCGGGACCGAGGATTGAACCCCGGACCCACCTGTGTTTCAGAAAAAGTGGAAGCTGTATAATATTTTGTATACCTAATAAATAGTAGCATAGTTTGTCTTGTATGTAAATAGTATTTGTAAAAACGTCGTTTTCGCTTAGTCGTGTTCATGGGTAGGTTGGCTGCAAAAAAGTCACAAATTTCTGTGGAAAAATAAAAGATGAGTCCTAATAGTTTATAATTATATTTTTTAAATAGAAATACTTATGATGGTGAAAGACAATTTTTTATTTTTTTTATGTGGCCCTTCCAGTTTTTTTGTTGTAAATTTGTCCTACTGCATAGTAAATATTATTTTTAGATACATTATTTATCTAGCCTAGTGAGAGTAGCTAGCTAGCTTTCTTTGTCTGACCAGTAGTTTCAAGTGAGAACACATATAGACAGATAGACACGCGAGCGAGCGAGGGACGCGTGCTACAAGAGTCGGCTAGGCTATCAGGAGAGCAGAACACTGCAGGAGGTGTCCGACCCATCGTTATGCCATCTTGCAATGCAATGGGACAGCGATTTGATTGTTATGTTCTAGTTATTCAGAATCAGAATCAGGATTAAACGAACTGTCAATGTAAATGTGTGTAACATGTGGACAATAGAGTCGCACTAAAGAGTCATACTTGCTCCGAAAAAAAGTCACATAACATTTGTCTTAAGATTATAATTCACAAATTATTATTATTATCATTAATATTATTATTATTATTATTATTTTTATTATTATTATTATTATTACAACTATTTTCATTTGTGGATATGTAGTAAAAATGACAAATTCGTGTATATCTTTTATTATTATTATTATTATTATTATTATTATTATTATTATTATTATTATTATTATTATTATTATTATCACCACGTCTTACCACCCGTTCGGGTTGTACGCACTTTTGCTAATATGTAATGGTAGGGTGATTGATTGTGAGATGAAATGGAGGACCTACAGTTTAACGTGGGATCCGAACCACGGTGGAGGTCTGACACTCCACACATTCACAAGTTGTGATTAATACACGTCTTGTGAAGGTAGGGTTTGGCACGCAATTAAATCTGTGCCGGGACTGAGGATTGAGCCCGGACCCCAGCACAGAAGTTTGACACCTTACCCGTAGACCACCAGGTCACCTGTAATTTATATAGTATAGGCCAATATGTATATACAAATGTATAGCATTAAATGTTTTATAATAGTCTTTGTATAATATTATATATGTATAGTCTACTAGTTTTACGACAGGCCGCTTATACTGCTTGCTAACCAACCTAACAAAACCTAACCTTCACTTGATAAGCGAATGTAATCAAAGACTTTGTTTGTCAAAAAATGTATTTTGGAAAAGGCTACGTACATTGGCCATAGCTGAATACAGATCTCAATCATCCCCAAGGTTTGACCTCGTAGCTAATTAATTAAAATAATTATCGTATAGATTACAGCTTACTATCCAATATTTTTGGCCTCCGGGCAGTTCCGTCAAATAGGCCCTGTCCAGTATTTATGTAGCCAAGGAGTAATTATTATTATACTGCCTATTTTTGAACTTTAACTTGTGGCGATATTCCTCAGGCCGTCAGACTGAAAACTTCTCGATAGTTGTCTCTTTCCCCCTCATCCTTACAGCCATTTTACGTAACAATGGGCCTCTCTTTCTAAAATACTAAATAGCTCCTCATTTCTTTGTGCAACATCGTTGACAGGACGTTCAGCTGAAACATCAGTTGTACTCGGCCTATTTACAAATGTCACCGAGTCGTGTGTTTCCTGTGACCCTCCCTTCTATGATATGTTGGCCGTAGCAGGGGATTAAGGGGGCACAGCATTCACAATTACTAGTATTAAATGTCTCTAGAAGAAATCTGGAGCTAATTTTTATGGTGATTAAGGGGAGGAATTAAATATATTAAGTCCTTTACTTATGGTTAATATGTATAGACTTACATAACGTCCTCTCCTTCCAAGTCTGTTAAATAAAGGCATACAAAGGGCCGGCGGAACTTGGGGAGTAGGGCTTAAGGGGTATTGCTCCCTAAAAATAATTTTGCCCCTTCTAGATTTAATACATTAACCTCTTATATTTTCAAATATGATTAAAATAAATCCAAATAACATCTAAATCTAACAGTATTTGATTAATATTTTAAACATTTAGGTAAAGAAATTTAAAATATCTTATAGGGGCACCAAAACGTATAAAAACATGAAGACCATTTTAAATAGATTAAAGAATAGTAAAATGTTCAAAATAACTCAAGGGCCTCTTTAATAGCTTAAAGACATCCAATTCCCGGAGGGGCCCACACTCCCTGAAAAGTTGAGCCTGGAGTGAAGATTGTCACCACGTCACCACGTCACCACGTCCCACTGCCTTATAGTACACCACTAGAGAGAAGGAACAAATGTACTACCTACGAGCTGTTTGTGGACTGATTTCTGCCCCCCCCCCTTTTCCCCTATCCAGACCCCCTCCCCTTTTCATTCTTTTTTGGTCATACAATTGCGACGTGTTCTTAGAACTACCATTCGGATACTTTCAACTTGAAAGATTTTATTTTTTCCTGATCTTAAGGACTTACCCCTCCCACAGTTCTCCCTCCCCTGCCCCCCTAACCCCACAATCACTAAGACTTACTGTTAACAGTGTCTGAACAAAGCTAATGTTGAGAAAAATCTGTAAGATAGCTTTTGTGTCACTGAGGAAAAGGTGAAAGCTAATGCTACCGTTCCGTTCCGTCGAGAACCAAACAACCTATCTTCGTCAGCGGTGTAAAGTCTTGGGATGAAGTTTTGCGGGTGGGGGAGCGGGAGGTTTGGTAATTTTGGTTATTATGAATTAAAGCTGTAAGTCAGGGACCGAACTAAACCATCGGTCCATTTTTAAAGTTAACCTTAGCTTGATTTAAGCACTAAGCTCATTTACAGTAGCCCCATGGCTTCTTTGGTGCTGACTGACAACTCACAGCTGACTTCAGACAGCTTTAAAAAGTTGCCAGACCAAAATTATGTATCCCTACGCCAAACCAGATGATCTGGAAAAACATGTGTTCAGCAGCTGTCACTTTTGACAGTCAAAATGTAGGTATATACCTAAATGTTGACTGTCAGAAGTCAGCTGTGAGCTGTCAGTCAGCAACAAAGAAGCCATGGGGCTACTGTAGTTTATTTTAACGATGAATGGTAGTCAGGGTTCAAATCCCGAATGGGTAAACAAAGGGTTCATCTTTCTAAATGGTTTCTCTTGTCCCTCCACAAATATGTGGGTACATTTCCTCTGTTTTAGATATTTCTCATTGTTAACACACTAGTGTCATTAATAAAAATATAAATATTAATTACACTAAGTGTGCTATATACAGAGTGGAGAGAAACGGGGGGTGGATGTTAATTAATTAAAGCATTATCTCTACACGATGTCGAATATTGTAATGTAATTGATTTGCCCCTGAAAAGCATGTGAAAGCATTGACAATAATATCGTCCTAATTTTATAAACGTATCTTATTTCATTTAAATTATATAGTATATTAAATTGCGCTTAAAGCACTTCTTCTTCTAAGAAGGCAAAAGCCACTGATCAGTGACGTCACGCACGTGACATTAGTCAAGTCAGGTTGACAATATATATATTTCAAATAATAACTTCCTCTTCTCGAAAGGTTCGAAGAGAGATTTTTAAATGTAACTTGAGTCATTTTCCGGCTCTAGAACCTCCCAGTAACACAGAATGTTTTTGTCTTGTATTTTGTTTTTCTAAACTAAACCTTCTCGAAGCTTCCATGAGCAAGGTATATATACAAGAATGGTGCAACGTAAAGGCAGTTGGTGTCCAGAACTGACAGAATTCACTTGGGGTCCAGCAACACCTGTCCGCGCTCATACAATAGGCCGCGTATATATTTCAACGACATGATCTATTTTCTCATTAAATAAACAGATTCAGAAATAAAAAAACATGTCAAAATAATAAGTGTTTATTAATTATAATTCTTCAATTGGCGTCCATCGCGGCAGTAAAATATCAGAACATCACAATTGGCGAACAACGTAGGGACCCGTATTCAAGAACATTTCAATTGGCGCCCAACGTGGGGCACGAGATACCTCCCCGAGATAGGCACGAGATACCTCCCCGAGATAAGCAGAAGCAACGCTGAGGACGAGATAAGCAGAAAGCAGCGTCGGGGACCAGATAAGCAGAAAGCAGCGTCGGGGACGAGATAAGCAGAAGCAGTGGCGTCCCGGGACCGAGATAAGCAGGAAGCAACGCTGAGGACCGAGATAAGCAGAAAGCAGCTTACCATCACCAAAGAAAAGTGGGGGTGGAGACGAGTATAAAGAAGAGATCACAGATAAGTCATCAACAGAAACTTAAATTAATTAATAAAGAATTATTTTATGTCATTTGTGCATTTTGGGGGTGGAACAGTATAATTTTTTTTATTATTTAAATTAGGGGAACAATAATTAAAAAATGGCAGATTCAAATGATAATAGTGACGCTACTAGTTGTTCTGAAGAGGTAGAAGAGGTAGAATATGAAAATAGACTAGGAATCAGTTGGGTCTAGAACAATCAGATGAGGAAATAAGGGAAAGTGAACAGGACAATGGAGAGTCATTTGCAGAGGGAGAGAGAGAAGGAGATAGGACAGAAAAAGAAAGAAATGTTTTAGTAGAAGAGGAAGAACGAGAAAAGAGTAGGGAACTAACAATGGATCAACCTGTAGTAGATTTAAATCAAATTATGAAAATGTTACAGCAATTGGTAGCGAGTCGGGAGGAAACTAATCAGAAAATAGATAAAAGTAGCCAGGAAACTAAACATGAAATAATAGAAGCAACTAATCAGAAAATAGAAAAAAGTAGCCAAGAAACTAATCAGAAAATAGATAAAAGTAGACACGAAATTAATCAAATAATATATGCAAATACCAGGCAATTAATCAGAAAATAGATACAAATCAGACTAACTTGAACAAATCAATAAAGAACTCAGTGCTAAAATAGAGTTAAGTAATGAGGTTTGTGATCAGAGATTTGGTTATGTAGAGCAAAAAATAGACCAATTAGAGACGGTTCATCAAAACTTAGCAGTACAGTTAAATGAGGTAACACAAAAGTGATAAACAGGAAAAAGTAAAACAGATTTTGATTGAAAAGCATGAAAACTTAAGGAAAGGACAGTTCAAGTTAATGGAACAGATTTCAGCCAATAAAAATAAAATAGAAACAGTAGAACAAGAATCAATTAAAGGGTTAAAGGAACAGGTAGAACATACACAAACTAACGTTAAGGTAGTCCAACACAACCTTGAAAAAGAAATAAATGAGGTAAAATCAGTACTTGATTCTCAGCAAGACACGAATAAAATTTTAATTAAAGAACAGATAGATAGGATCGTTAATAAGGCAGTAGAAAAACTAGATAAAAAACTTACCGATTTTGTGGTTGAAAATCAAACAAATCTAGGGGAATCTAGTAACTTACACGATACTACCAACTTATTTGCTAAGGGACTAAGAGAAACGTCATTAGCACTTATTCCAAAATTTAAAGGAAAGAGAGGAAACATTTCAGTAGTACAATATATAAATAAAGTAGAAAGAGTATTTAAAGGAGAAAGAATAAATGAAAAAGTCAAAATAGAGATATTTTTATCAGGCCTAGAAGATGAGGCGAAATCCTGGACAGATAGTATAGAGAGTGAATGGGAGACATACGAGCAGGCTAGGGAAATATTTTTGGAAAAATATTGGTCTCAAAATATGCAGGATGATTTTCTACAATTAATTTTTAATGGAAAATATAACGACAAGGATGGTACTATGAGTGAATATTTCAATAAATTTGTGACACAAGCGAAATATTTGCGATACCCAGTAGTAGAGGATAGATTGATAGGCTTCTAATGAATCATTTTCCAACTCCAGTACAAGACGTTCTCATTAGCATAAATAAACAGAACATCAAAGAAGTAGAGAGAGTATTAATGGCATTTGACGATAGATATCAAAGAAACAAAGAAATCAATGATCAGACAAACAGATATAATGTTGATAGGCATAGGCAATCAACAAACCCTCAATTCAAAGAAATTAATAATGGACAAGATAGGCAGAGATATCAAAATAATTATCCAATACCAGAGCAAAATAGAAAATATCCACATCCTAGAATAGAATATCGACAAGATAGGAACCAAGGACCTTCGAGGCAAATAAATTCTAGTGATAGACAAACTACTAGAAATAACAATGCAGGTAAACCCAGATTGACAACCAATCAAGTACATCACCCTCCAAATTTTAATTATGTACCCCCATTTTCAGGGACATCAAATTTAAATTAGTACGACTCACAAAAAGTATTTGATCGAGGAGGCAATTAAATAAACTTTAAATTTCGGATTATATAAATGTAAAAAATTGCAGTTTAACTAAAGATTTAAATTTTAAATAAGTAAAATAAGGGTAACTATAATCATTTAGTCGTAGTAAGAAAAGTTTAAAATAGAAATTTAAGTAAATTTAAAAGGTACAAATTCAGCGAAATAAAAGTAATATTTCCTGTGCAAGAGAAGGTTGTGCATATTTGTAGAAATTGTAAAGTAAAAAATTATAAGTAGCAACAAGCAAGGTTAGAAATAGATCACCAAACTAAATTACATCTTGCAGTAAAAAGATTAAAAGATACAGCAGAGAAACGAACCCGGTACCATGATAAAAAGATTCTTAAACCTATTGAATACGCAAATGGCCAGTTAGTTCTTGTAAAAAATAATCAATTATCATCAGCTTTGAATAAGGAAGTAAAAAAGTTCTTTTTACTATATGAAGGACCATATCAGGTAAAATATCAAATAGGTCAAAATGTATACTTAATTCAAGACCCTGAGACTTTTAAGATTAGAGGTGTTTTTAATGTCACAGAATTAAAACCCTATTATAGCAAGACAGATATCTAAACAGTTTTCAGCTACATTAATTATAAAGGATAGGAACAGGATTTTAATTACCTAATTAAATAGTAAAATTGCTATGGAAGATTTCGAACCTGGACCTGTAGCACAATAACTAACAAGAAGAGAGAGATGCAAAAAGAGCTTTTTCTTTCCAGGAAATACGCAGTGGTTAAAATATACTTATATATTGTGCCACAAAACAAGCAACTGTAAACACCAACTCTGCAACTGCGTGTTATTTTGAAGTGAGTAAGAAGGTGATACACCTCAAAATATAAATTGTAAAGAAACCATAAACGACCAAAAACGAAAAGTGACACTAATCTTTTTTTTTGAAAAGGGTAGAACTAATATTTCTTTTGTCAAAATGGGAGGGGACATGGACCCTTAGAAGCATGCAAGGGAGAACATCAGATAGAAGGTTAGGTAAGGGCTTGGTTCAAATTGGCAGCAGGAGGGGGCATGGACCCTTAGAAGCATGCAAGGGATAACATCGGATAGAAGGTTAGGTGAGGGCTTGGATAAGTTTGTCAGCTGGAGGTGCTAGAAAGCCTGTAAACACGCGAGGAGAGATTAGGGTGTAAGTATATTCTAAGAGTAGGTCATTTTTTTTGTTAATTGTAAACTATTAAGTAATTATTTGAGATAAAATTGTGCTAACAGGGCAAATTTGAGTAAAAAATAAATAAATAAAAATTATAATTTCAGTTTAAAAAGAAAATTAGGAAGTTTGATTAATTAATACACGATCTTGGAAATCTCAATAAATATATTATTTCATCAATGATGCATTTTTTATAATCAAGATGAGGATTTTAATATTTATATGGGGGTCATTTTAAATTTAATTGATTAAATTTTATTGAGTTTAAGAAGATATTGATTAAGATAGTAACGAAATCACAGAGTAGGCTGATAAGCTGAAGAATAAGATCTAAGATATCTAGAGAGATTAATTTAGATATGCACTTGAGTGCTTATTACAGTATATTAAGGTGAGTGGAAATAAGAGGCCAGAAGTGTCTTGTTTAAAGCATTTTTTTTTCTTCAGATAGTGAAGTCTTTTGGTTTGAGGTGTATTGGTTAAGGAGATAAGGTTTTTTCAGATATGGTCTTTGCTATGGGCAAGCCATGATCTAGATTAATTAATCGTCGTAATGAGTTTAAGAATGGCCCGAGGGCATCTAGCAGCGTTGAGAAGAATTGAGTGAGGAAGTTGAGGTGTATTAAGCCATGGACTTAGATATAGTAAGCCATGATGAATAATTTCATTTTTATAAGTGGTGAGTCAAAGGGATCACCAAGTTCAGGTAACAGGTATTCACAAACATAGAGCTAGTACAACGCAACAAAGTCAGTTATAATAAATGAGGCAGAGGCCTAAGCTTTCCACTAAATAATATGCGATAAATATCCAATGGTTAATTCTGGATTAAAATTTAAAGATATTGAGGAGATTGTGAAGAAGTTTAAAAGGGTATTCTGTGATTACGTGATGTAATAATGCTAATGTATTAACAAGGATGAGAGCTAATTAGGGTGTTGTACCTAATTAGGCTACTTTAAAAGATTTTTATTATAATTTTATTTTTAAATGCCTAAGGCAAATAGGCAACATTCAAAAGGTTGTAATCTATATAGAGAGACAGTTAAAGATTTTTCACTAATGAGAAATTAACTATTCAATTAAGAAGGGGAAAATAATTTTCAATCTTTTATAATGGTGTGATATATAATTTCAAACGTACTTTATGATTCCAAGATTATCGTCTATATATTTCAAGTATTTTAAATTTGTTTTGAGGTTAGGTATTCTCATAAATAAAGATTTTGGTAAGGTGGTTCAGATGTTCTTTATTATCCTTTCTCTGTCCGAAACAATGTAATTATATTATTTTTTAAGTAATTGGGTTTATTTTGTGAATTATTATTTTGTGTTTTTAAGCTAATTATTCAGTAAATGTATTTTAAGAGTATAGTAGTTGCTCATATAGCGAATTTAGCCATGAGGCATTTAAGGGTATGTGTAGCATTAAGAGTGTTTGTTAAATATGTTAATATAATAATAGTAAAAGTGGATCCGTGAAGGATCATCATGATAATACTAATAATTAAAAGTGGATCCGTGAAGGATCATTGAAATAAAAAGTGCAACGAAGTGTTTAAACCAATAAATGATTAAAAGACACTTTGATTAGTGACAATTAAATTCCATTTTTTATTAAAAAGTTTAATGTATTTTAATCAATATTAAGGACGTTATAGCAAAGAATTTTGGGTTTTTTAAATAAAAAATAAAAACTTTGATTAGTAATAATTAAATTCAAATCTTTATATTAAATACAAATTTTTATATGATAAACTTAGATTATTTTATTTCAATTAATTGTAATTAGGCCTATACTTAACAATTTTATATCTTGATATTTGATTTATCTAATTTCAACTTTTTGATTAAAATTTTATATTTTAATGTTTGCTTTATATAACTTCTATTATATATACTTCATGTAAACTTACAGTCGGAGAACACCACTTCAAATATTATTATCATTCAAGAACAACATTATACAGAGTGTTCCAAATTATTAGAATTTATCCAATTTGTGAAATTTGATACAGAATGTTTCAAAATATTGTTATTTGTGAAACTTTATACAGGGTGTGCGAAAAATGATCATGTCGTCTTTTTTTTTTTTTTTTAGCAAAGCGTATCAAAAAGTATACGACTAGGTCTCTACTTTCAGATACACTTTGGGGGGTATTGTAATGTAATTGATTTGCCCCTGAAAAATATGTGAAAGCATTGACAATAATATCGTCCTAATTTTATAAACGTATCTTATTTCATTTAAATTATGTAGTATATTAAATGGCGCTTAAAGCACTTCTTCTTCTAAGAAGGCAAAAGCCACTGATCAGTGACGTCACGCACGTGACATTAGTCAAGTCAGGTTGACAATATATATATTTCAAATAATAACTTCCTCTTCTCGAAGGTTCGAAGAGAGATTTTTAAATGTAAATTGAGTCATTTTCCGGCTCTAGAACCTCCCAGTAACACAGAGATGTTTTTGTCTTGTATTTTGTTTTTCTAAACTAAACCTTCTCGAAGCTTCCATGAGCAAGGTATATATACGAAGAATGGTGCAACGTAAGGGCAGTTGGTGTCCAGAACTGACAGAATTCACTTGGGGTCCAGCAACACCTGTCCGCGCTCATACATTAGGCCACGTATATATTTCAACATGATCTATTTTCTCATTAAATAAACAGATTCAGAAATAAAAAAACATGTCAAAATAATAAGTGTTTATTAATTATAATTCTTCAATTGGCGTCCATCGCGGCAGTAAAATATCAGAACATCACAATTGGCGAACAACGTAGGGACCCGTATTCAAGAACATTTCAATATGAGGATTTGTTAATTACGGTTATAGACTCATCTGCATATTTTTTAAATTATAAATGACGTCTGGACACGGGAATTGAATCTGGGACCTACAAACTATGTTTTGATAGTTGTTATAAAACTTGTTCCTTACGCCTGAACAAAGGGGAAAAAATACATTATAAAAAACATTTGACAAGAAAGGACATAAAAAGAGTGATTGAAAATGTAGGCCTGTATGTGTGTTATGATTGTTAGTGTCCATCTGGACATGTCTGTAACCTGAACCTAGGACAGACACAACATCCATCCCCCGACCGTCAATTTATCAATGTGAAAAGGTAAACCCACATTCCAACAATGATAAATTTCTCGGCCATGCCAGGAATCGAGCCTGGGACCCTTAGCTCCGTAGGTGGACGCACTATTGACGGAGCTAAGCTTCACAATTTTCTAGCATGATATTATTATTTTATAAGTTATATCCGCAATCAAATTTCTAGATTTTTTTTACAAAAGAGTTTTTTTTTTTAAGTTGGGGAGGGTGCACAGCATAGACTTTCTCTCTACTGTAAATAAAATATATATTTACTTGAAGCTCGTAAGATATATGAAACGAGATAATAGACATTGTTGCACATTCTACCAAAGAACATAAACGAAATAATTTAGACTATTAGAGAAAAGAGGAACATTACACCCAAGAGCATTACAGAAATTTGCAAATTTAAAGACTTCCATTATATATATAAGTATATATGCCTTAGGCTAACTGGAAAATGATATATTATTTATCAGCCTGATAACCTTTAGGCTTATTGCAATGAACCCATACAGGCTTAGTCTATTAAGGAAATGCACCTTCGTTCGCCCAACCAGCCTAGTTGATTCCAGACTTATTGCAATACGCCCAAGATAGTGAAGGCTTATTAAAAAGTCTACAACAGCGGTTCACAAACTGTGAGCCGTACAATTATACCTGATGGTATGCCGGGAGAAGCCAAACAAAACAAACAAATTAAAGTCGTAAAAATGGACTTATAAACTCTAATAAATAGATTACAGCCCAGTGTAACCTAAATTAAAATAGATTCAGTCATTGATTGTAGGGGTGGCAACATTGATCAAAGCTCAGCCACACAGTCTTTACTAAACACGCGAATAGTGGTACCTACTACAAATCACGGAGATTGTCGAGGAGGTACGCCGTTCCAAAAGTTTGGAAGCCGCTGTTGTAGACTTTTTAATAAGCCTTCACTATCTTGGGCGTATTGCAATAAGTCTGGAATCAACTAGGCTGGTTGGGCGAACGAAGGTGCATTTCCTTAATAGCCTAAGCCTGTATGGGTTCATTGCAATAAACCTGAAGGTTATCAGGCTGATAAATATAATATTATTTTTCAATTAGCCTGGCTCATTGTAAATTGAGCGCGCCTTTTGGAATAAGCCGGATTTTCCAATTCACCTACAGCATATATACTTTGTGTGTGTTTGTATGTATATATATATACAAACACTTATAATTAGGAAACTGTTGGTTTTATAAAAAATATATTTCAAATAATTATTTTTATATTTAATATTCCCTCATTTTTGAAATGATAAGTTATTTCGTATCTCAAAGAGGGGCGGAGATACGATAAAAATTGTAAGTTTCCTTAAGTGTAAATTACCCTCAAAGTTATTTTCATGAGGAAATGAGAACTTCCATTTTGTTTTAATATTTAACAATACATGCATTATTTTTAAAAACAGTCAGAAACCTTATGAAAACCCTCCCCATCACGAAACGTCGACATCCATCAAAATCTCGAGTTTGATTTTCTCGACCAGAGAGGTGTGAGAAGGTAAAAAGTAATATATTAACCTACAAATTTCATCTCATGGCCAATATCACTAAAAAGTGATCTATCTGTATTTATTTATTTATCATATGCACAATTATCCATAAATATTAACGTCTCACGCAGTATTTTTGTTCAAGGTCATTCTTAAAATTGTTTGCTCAATAGTTAATGAGTGGCTTACAGCGTCTTGGTAAAACCTCTATGTGGTCCGCAGCTAAATAAAGTTTGGTGACTTCTGCTTTACAAATTATATCCAATACACAATTTAAAATTAATAAAAATGTTTCAAACGGCAGCATAAAGCTACCATGGATCAACCATGGAGTGTGTTTCCGATTGTTATTAAATGGCCGACGATTTTACACATCTCTTACCGACCAACCATTAAAATATGAGCGATAAATGACCCTAACACAGGATTAGGAGGTTCCGGACTTTGGTCCAGATTTCAAAAAAGATTAATTATTAAAGTTCAATAACATAATATAGGTTTGAAATCATTTCACCAACTTATTAACGGTTTGGACTTTCCGAATTTCTTCGTAAAAGCGTTTCATTGCCTTGGAATGCCTATGCCTTTTGCCCTTTACATCTCTTCTGCCATCTTTAAACTTTTGTGGGGCAATTATTTTAAATAGTAAAAAAAAAAAATAATTGTTTCACTCTTATTACACTTGACACATCCCTAAATACATTAAATATAATTCCACTCAGCCACACTTAAAATAATCCTTTGATCAATGTCGCACTTGCCTCGCTGACTTGAAAGCGGTGGAGGGCTGGGTGACAATCCCTAGAGAGATGGTGGAGGGCTGGGTGACAATCCCTAGAGAGATGGTGGAGGGCTGGGTGACAATCCCTAGAGAGAGATGGTGGAGGGCTGGGTGACAATCCCTAGAGAGATGGTGGAGGGCTGGGTGACAATCCCTAGAGAGAGATGGTGGAGGGCTGGGTGACAATCCTAGAGAGATGGTGGAGGGCTGGGTGACAATCCCTAGAGAGAGATGGTGATGGGTCAGGGTGACAATCCCTAGATAGATGGTGGAGGGCTGGGTGACAATCCCTAGAGAGAGATGGTGGAGGCCTGGGTGACAATCCCTAGAGAGATGGTGGAGGGCTGGGTGACAATCCCTAGAGAGAGATGGTGATGGGTCAGGGTGACAATCCCTAGATAGATGGTGGAGGGCTGGGTGACAATCCCTAGAGAGAGATGGTGATGGGTCAGGGTGACAATCCCTAGAGAGATGGTGGAGGGCTGGGTGACAATCCCTAGAGAGATGGTGGAGGGCTGGGTGACAATCCCTAGAGAGATGGTGGAGGGCTGGGTGACAATCCCTAGAGAGAGATGGTGGAGGGCTGGGTGACAATCCCTAGAGAGAGATGGTGGAGGCTGGGTGACAATCCCTAGAGAGATGGTGGAGGGCTGGGTGACAATCCCTAGAGAGAGATGGATGGGTCAGGGTGACAATCCCTAGATAGATGGTGAGGGCTGGGTGACAATCCCTAGAGAGATGGTGGAGGGCTGGGTGACAATCCCTAGAGAGAGATGGTGGAGGGCTGGGTGACAATCCCTAGAGAGATGGTGGAGGGCTGGGTGACAATCCCTAGAGAGAGATGGTGGAGGGCTGGGTGACAATCCCTAGAGAGAGATGGTGGAGGGCTGGGTGACAATCCCTAGAGAGAGATGGTTGAGGGCTGGGTGACAATCCCTAGAGAGAGATGGTGGAGGGCTGGTGACATCCCTAGAGAGAGATGGTGGAGGGCTGGTGACAATTCCTAGAGAGATGGTGGAGGGCTGGGTGACAATCCCTAGAGAGAGATGGTGATGGGTCAGGGTGACAATCCCTAGATAGATGGTTGAGGGCTGGGTGACAATCCCTAGAGAGAGATGGTGGAGGGCTGGGTGACAATCCCTAGAGAGAGATGGTGGAGGGCTGGGTGACAATTCCTAGAGAGATGGTGGAGGGCTGGGTGACAATCCCTAGAGAGAGATGGTGGAGGGCTGGGTGACAATCCATAGAGAGATGGTGGAGGGCTGGGTGACAATCCCTAGAGAGAGATGGTGATGGGTCAGGGTGACAATCCCTAGATAGATGGTGGAGGGCTGGGTGACAATCCCTAGAGAGAGATGGTGGAGGGCTGGGTGACAATCCCTAGAGAGAGATGGTGATGGGTCAGGGTGACAATCCCTAGATATATGGTGGAGGGCTGGGTGACAATCCCTAGAGAGAGATGGTGAAGGGCTGGGTGACAATCCCTAGATAGATGGTGGAGGGCTGGGTGACAATCCCTAGAGAGAGATGGTGGAGGGCTGGGTGACAATCCATAGAGAGATGGTGGAGGGCTGGGTGACAATCCCTAGAGAGATGGTGATGGGTCAGGGCGACAAACTGTACAAACATGCCAAAACCAGTGACAGATTTATGGTTTCACGGACAGATAGACAGACAGACAGTGACTTGGAGTGAGAAGAGATGAGTTGTCTGCTCTACTCTGACCAGGCCGTTCTGTTTCGGCTATTGCGGGCTTGTATCAGATATATTTTCAAAATCCGGGGGCAAAATATGAAGCACCTCATCTCGTATCGGTTTTCATGAGTTTCAGACTGAATATTAATGTGAATGAAGTACCAATATAAAGTTAAAAGATGTCGGCATTCATTGATTTGCTTCCCCCTTTATTACACACGTTTAAGTATACAAAACCATTAATTGAATATTGCATTTATTTGGCAATTTTTTACGCAATTAATTGAAGGTTCGTTGAAATAATATTTATTTCAATTAATAACCTCCTCAAGTACTTCTAACATTCCAAAAGTTAAATCTTTGCATCATTTGGTTTTTCTAAAAAAAATTGCATTAGATGCCAACATTTCAAACTTTGAGTGAACACTGTGCTTAAAATATACATTATATATATAATATTATTAATTTTGGGCCATACACCCTTAATGGGCACAAGCGCAAACTATTTTTGAAAAGGTACTAAAATATTAAAATACCCACATACTTTAATTTTGTTGTTTAGTTAAAACCTTAAATAAGGCCGTCCAGGAGGACGCCGTAACCGCTGATTTAGTGTACGTGGTTTACCGCTGCCAATTTTTTAAAACTTTTTATTAAAGAAAACTAGTTTTATAATTTTGAAACCCCGTGCTAAGCTAGAACCAGCCGTACTATAAGCAGCACAAACGCGCCTATTATGGGCATTGGGCTACAATATCATCATCATCATTACTATCACCACCATCATTAATACCACCATAATCATCATCAATGATCGTCGCGACAAGAAGAATGGAGAGTAACAAGTACACGTTATTACTTTATTTAATGTTGGTAATGTCTTACTGTCAGTAATTTATCAATTAAACTTTACCGTATTAATGTATGTTACATGAATATCACGTTATATGATAGCTTGCTATAAACTGCAGTAGTTCTAGGAACGTACTACCCGCGGATATGGGGGCCCTACTATATTAATTTGATATTATAGACTTTAGGGGCTACAGGGGAGTGTTTGAACCCTTGACCCCCGCCCCCCACCTTGGACCTGGTATTAGCCAATATCGGAAGCTGCAGTCGATTTCCCGTACATGTTTAACTTGACAATTTTAAATGGTTTCCACTGTTGAGAGCATTTAATATTTGTGTAGCTGCATGCAGTCCTATGGCATGCAGCAGAACTTGTAGACATGTGCAACATTATCGGGGACTGCTAATATGACAATGTTACTACCCGCCCCTAAACAAGCTAATATTCATAAACAGCCTGCAATAGAAATACCAATATAACCTGCCATTTTAAATATTAACCCAAATAATCTCATACTCATTGACTTCCAGCATTATTAAACATCACAATCTTAACTTACCCCCCTTATTATCCCACATAAAATAATATACAGAGGTGAGCACAAGAGAGTTATAATTTTACTATCAAGAAACATAGTACAACTCAATGGGGGAGTGACACTTAGGAATAACAAAGGAACCATAAGCCAGAAGGGCTGCAAGGCACAAAGGACACCGCCAGGTCCTGAAGGGCATTACAACAATAATTAATGTCAGGCGGCTCCTTGTATACAAACGCCCTCCAAAATGGCGTCCTCAGAGAACAGCATAAAGGTCTAACGAATTGGCCTCCAGATTCATAATAATAAAAAAACATAAAGAAAATAGTCAATCCACAACATGAGTAGAGAGACAACCCCTTCTCATGATCCGTAACATAGAGTGAGTCAACAGCTCACGCCCCTTAACTAAAGAATGACATTAACACTATGCTAATATTTCACGTTGTAAAAAGATTAAGTGTACATAAGAATGCCTAAAGGCTTTAAGAGCCAATAAGATGTCCTCAGGAATATAAGTCCTGGGTGGCCTGCGGCCCCACATATAACAAATACAAATAAATAGACACCAGTAAAACTACAATGAACTAGCCTAACATTAACACCTAACATGGCGTCCGTATAATATTAATTTCTCCACCAGCTCGCGGCCCCACATTTGACCAACCTTGGTAGGAAACAAGGAGGCAAATACAAACTATCCTCAGACAACAAAGATACCTAAAATATCAGAGACCAAATATCAGTAAAGTAAACATTGCCATAAGGGCTGACGTAATAGATTGTTACAAAAAATATTAGACGCAGATATAAATTGAATTTTGAAAGAAGGTAGATTAAAGCCAAATTGAATTTAGACTATATCGTCGAGCCTACAAAGTTAAGTTATTTACTTCGAAAGCCCAGAGTGTAATGTGTATCCATACACTGGGTTTCAACCATTATATACACTGTGATAAACATATATTCTCAGAGCGTGGAACAAAGGGTAGGGGTGTTCGAGAATAATCTCAAAGACCAATAGACGTAGTTTGTACGTCGAAATATAGTCCATAGAAGTTTTATCCGCAATGCGTCAGGGCGGCGCGCGCAGAGTGACGATCACTTGTTTCTTGTCCAATTGGGAGGAGAGGTGAGGGGCAGCCCAACCACACGGTCAGCGATGAGATTCAAACCTCGTTTCAGTTGGCTATAGGGGTGATGAGTGTCTCGGGCGTATCGTAGAGGAGTCGGGACGAGTCAACTTGGGCTGAGTTGGTGAGTGTTGTTATTTCTTCTATGTGACGTTGTAACAAGGTTACAATTTGTACATAGGTCTTTACTCACGTGTATATCTGCCTGGTGTAGACTGATGTACAAGTCCAGCTTGCTCACCACAAATGCTAGAATGAAGAGAAGTCCAAAAAACGGGACAATTGTGCGCCCCCCCCCCCCCCCCCCCCCGATGTTCCTACAAAGACAGCCAGCAATGCTCTGATTGGCCAGTATGGTACTATTAAAAGACCACTCATATGTTTGGACTCCTGGGTTGGCGTACAGGACCTAACAAACATAGCTCTACATCTGCTCGTCTTGTGAGTCAAAAGCAGCGGCAGATGTTCAAGACAATGTAACATTACGTGGTATAATGTTACAACTGGACCCCGACCCATACTGACGTAAATAGATGTATCGCAACAAATCTTACTACCCACTCCAATAAATTCAACTCGATTAGGATCCCTGCAATAGTATTTTTCTCTGTTGTAGTTCTTGTAGGCTAAGAAGACCTTAATACAAAACAATGCTGGACAATATATTTCATTACTCAATCCAATTCTAAGTATTAATTTGTTCATGTACTTACAATACTAATCTGCTCACAATAGAATCCTGCAAGGCTGGCCGGCACCAGGAATCCTAGATTGGCGAGTGGGTCAAGGGAGATCCAGTGGGTCAACAAAGCGTCCCGGCACTCCGACTGTACTAGCGAGAAATAAGCCGTGAACTATCAACGTCAACTAGAGGACAACTATGTACCTGACCCGTGACGGTTGGAAGAGGAACCTCCTTCAAAACATCGGGTGATGGGAGATATTCACTGATATTCCAATGGAGCAAGCGGAATCAACAATGGTCTACATGACTGTTTCAAGGCATCGTTGACGTCACCATGCGTGTGTTTGTGTACTCCCACCTCCCTCCAGTACAACGAAATCCCTATATAATGGCTGTGCAAGCATGCCATAATTGACTATCTTACGATCAACGATCGACGACAGACCATTGTCATGGACCTGGACAATGGCTGGAGAAACTTGTAAAATGTATCAAAATCGTCGCTTAGACGAGATGAATAATGGACTCTAACTTCTTGTTCGACTCTAAACTTCTTGTATATAATAGTTTAATATTCAGTTTCAAAATCTAACTTATTAATATTATGACCGTCTATTTTTCTAAATACTCTACCTTTGATATGTCGCCACTCGGGCGCTGGAACTTTCGCTTATATATTTATTCTCGTAAATTCCTCAGTTATGTGCTTATTAGAAGTTTGACAAGTTATTATTAAATTGTTTGGAATTGTAGAGTATTCTAACTCTTTTTCTGACCATTGAAGTAACTTTTCATATTTTAAATTATGGTTTGAATTATCGTAACGTTATGTAACATTTCTTATTGGAATTTGAACTAGGATGACTTACATCTTTTGCTCCTTTACATTTCTATTTTGTAACGTAAGTTATTTTTGAACAGTTAAAGTTTTGTTTATTGATGGAACTGTTTGTTCCATATTCTAAGTTAGATCGGACAGTCCCGTGGGAGTTTGGCTTAGGTCTGGTAGTCAAACTCTCACGTTTTGTAAACTCTCACGTTTTGTAAACTCTGTTGTGTGGTCGTCAAACTTAAGTAACATTATATTGATGCTATCGTTTTCTGTGAATTACGAAACCTTTGGATCCATATCAAGGTGCCCATTAGGCCCTTATAATTTTGTATCGCATTTAAATTTATACGCAATGGTATTGTCTCTTATAGACTGGACCATCAATTTATGATGGATTTCATGTTTCCTTTTATTAATACACTTGCGCAACTTTAATGATATAAAGTTGTTTGCTTCAAGAATAATTTCCAACTGAACTCATGATATAATGAGTCCATGTATTGTTATCAGCGCTCTTGTCATTTAATTGAATAAACTGCTCATATTGTTGAATCTACTTATGTTTATAATTTCCATTTATCGTGTATGTTAGGTTCATCCTCTCCCTTTTATTATTTTCACTGGTCGGGTAGTAAGAGGACTTTAGAAAGGGTGTTACAACAACAAGAACCTGGCCTACGTGATCAATACAAAGAAGCTTTTCTATCAGATGTTTGCGAATGACGTAATTAGAAAGGACAACGCCCACCTTCCCACCCGGCAACTAGAGCTATATAACGAGGGAACACAAACAATCTCATGGACTATTACTTTGGCCGCTTCCACGAAAAGTCCTGTTCAGGACTAGGACGTTATCAGCCAGGATGGCTTATAATATCTTTGTTTAAATCTATAAAATATAAATTACTGTGATGGGTTTGAATTACTTAAAATACTTTGGTTTAGTTTGTTATGAAAATCAGTCAGTGTAGGCATCGGTAGTGTTTTGTTAAATATTTTAATTTTAAACGTAAATTCTGTTATGGAGCACTTAATGCTTCCTGTTGCCCCTTGGGCGCTAGTATCGTATTTTATTGGTTTTAAGAGATAACCACATTTTTTGTTCTTTTATGTTTTTCAATATTTAGGTTAGATATTAAAGGTTTGCTTGTGTGGTTATCAGTAATTTAAATTCTTTAAATTGATAAGGTTTCTTTTGTTGGTTATTTTGAAGACTTCTTTGCTTTGAAGTTAATGTTATAGTAACTTATTTTGTTGTTTAATATTTGCTTATTCTTTTAGGAAAAATTGCAAGTTCTGTAACGTAACTTTTTATAAGTTTACATTAAATATTTAAATGTGGAAATTTTGTTTAATTCTTTAAAAGTGACGAGGGTGATTGTCCCGCGAAGGTTTGAGTTTAGTCGGAAAGTCAAACCTTTGTGATTTAACGTAAATATCTTATGAGATATTTAAATAATAACTATTTTGTGTATTTCATTTGGTCTCTTCTAGACAAGTTTAATTGTTTGTTCAACACACTTCATAAGACCTGTAAGGCCATGCAACTTTTTGTTTTGAACACGGTTTGTTACTTTGAATAAATAATTCAAATATTTCCTTAACCTGCAAATGTTTCACTTTTTCATGTAATTAGTTATCACCTCCTCTTTTTTTTAGTCTATTGTGGTCGTAACTAAATAGAGTGAGAGTGGGGCGGTACATATGAAGCGCCCCCTTTTTATATTGCGGTAAAAGAAGGGTGACATCTTAACAACTAATAAAAAAAGGATGGGTAGAGGCGCATTTTGAAAACTAATTAGGTACCCGCTAAATGATAACCACAAGCCAAGTTTGGATTAATAAAATATAGTTTTGTTGATAAGTGAGAACTACTTTATATGAGACAGTATATCAAAACAAAGTTTGAATCCCAGAAGAGAAATAACAAAGAATAGCAGAATTATTCAAATACATAAGCTCCGATAGGGGATAAAATACGGAGAGAAGTACCTATCCTATTCAATCAACATACACGTCTTAGATTAATAATACCTCCTAGTGCGCAACAAGTGTGTCATTGTCCTATCAGGAATAACATTTATAAGCAATATAATAGAGCTACTAACATTCAATTTACATCAATACCGTTTAGTAATACACAAAAAACCACTGACGATTAAACCTACATAGCTATCCATTTATAATAGATTTATATTTTAGTCTTTCTTCTTTTAAAGTCCAAATAAAAAACATATCAACGAGATTTATTGAGGAAATACATCATGTTTTTATTTTTTTATTTTCTATTTTTCATCACTTCTCAACTTTCAAAGTTTTCCATACTTCTTTGGCTATTTACTATACAATTTTACCAAATTTCATCTTGAGAAGTACTAAAATTTCTTTGGACACATATTCATATATACATAAAAAAAGTCTAATTGAAAAAATGAGCCTATAAATTTAGAGTTGGAATCAAATTCACGATTTGTCCTTGAGGTATGACCTTGACCTTATCAAGTCTCAAAATGAAGTTTGGATGAAGCTCATCATACTATTCTATGAAAGCCAAGGGACAGACAGGGGACATACAGACAGTCAGATAGACAGGATACAGGGTGGCAGTAGACAGGAGGGGACATACAGACAGACAGGTAGACAGGGGACATACAGACAGACAGGTAGACAGGTGTTGGTGGTCCAGCGTAGAGGAGGAGGTAGACTCGTGGTCCACGTTCGAGTCCTTGTTCCGACAATAGTTCTAGTTGCTCGATATACAGGGGCTTACCCGAGCTACTTTACACGCCATGAAGTACCGTGAGGGCGGGAATAAAAGCATGGAGGCACATTTCCTCACTCTGCTAGATAGGAGCAGACACCTGGATGTGCCCATGACTGACTCGGAGCTGGTTAACGTGGCCCTGGGACAATTCCCACTACGAGTTCAGTGGAAGTGGTTGGAGGCGGAGGTTGAAGGAATTAAGGATGGAGGAGGAATGTACTCAGGGAGAGTTACCTCAGGGGCAGAGACCCCAACAGCAGGTCCAGCAGCCTGGGCAACTAAAGGGATCTCAGCCAGATGTTGTGGCTCCACCCACACAACAATGGGGTATCCGGGGTTTCAGCCAACCCTCCCCATCGGGATTTCTACATGGGAGGCCACCGCCTACGTACCAGAGGGGACAGCCAGCCCACAGCCTCGAGTATCTGTGACCAGGTGGGCTACCCTCCTGGACCAGTGTGGTATCCTTTCTGGGCGACAGCTCCAGGTTACCCGCCTCACACAGGGAGAGGGGAACCTCTACGGTCAAGTCACCAATGAAGGGGTGTACGTCAGTAACAACGCTCATGTTAGTAAACAGTTTATGGGCCATGCACTGGGGGCGGCTCCAATAACAAGTGGAAGAAGCGGAAAGGACAAGGAGGGGGAAGGCCTATTTCTCCGTACAACAAGCGGGGGAGAGAAGGACAGATGGGCCTTGAAGCTAGAAGAGAAGAGGAAAGAAGCGGAAGAAAACACCTCCGCGACAATATTCAAGTGATGATGGTGCTAGGGGAGAAGTGTCAAACTCCCCACCCCTTTCTTAGATTCCTCCAGTGAGGAGGGGGGGTGAGTGACGCAGTAGGAGGTGACTATTGTGTAAGGGCGAGCACCTACAATGTTTTTGGACGCGATTGTAGGAGTGACTTGTTGCAGGAAGGAGAGGAGGAGATCGGAAGATTCCCGAATTGTCCGGAAGTGAAATTGAACGTTGGGGGCCAGATGGTGAGCTTTTTATTGGATTCCGGGGCGGAGGTGAGTTGTGTGTCCGAGGACTTTGCTAACGTGATCCTGGAACACAACCCCCACGTTATGAGTCCACCACTTCCTCGCATGGTGATAGTTGGCGTGACGAGCAGGAAGAGCCCCGCCATCACCCGCCAACTCCAGCTGAGTGTGGAAGGTTTAGGTTCTGGGGAGAGCGTCAACTGTCTAGTGGTAAGGGTCTTGTCAAGCCCGTGATACTGGGAGTAGATTTCTTGGAGGCTCATTCTATCACATTGGATTTTGGTAGGCAGTCTATTTGCGTCGGGGGCGGTAGTTTGGAGGCGGCTCTCCAGGGAAAACCGATCCACTGGGATGCGAATCCTGATAGGCTCACTATAGGTGCCTCGTCGTCCAGTTAAAGATGAGTCAGAGCTTGGTAACGTCCCGTTGGGTTGAGAGAAACTATTCCTTTTCACCGCGGGAGACCACTTCCTACCGATGTGGAACTAAAGAGTTTTGTAAGTGACATGATCACTCTGGACCATGAGCGGCGGGAGATCATGTACAGCTTACTCCAAGAGTGCCAGGAAGCTTTCTCAGATCGGCCGGGTTTGAACTTGACGTATCGGGCCAACATCCGCCTAAGTGACAGGCGCAGTTATCCCCTTCCCAAGACCTATGAAAAAGATATTGACGCCCACATGGGGGTGCTACTTAGACATGGTATTGTGAGTCACTGTTCCAGCCCTTACGCCAATCCGTTGGTTTGTGTTATTAAAAAGGACCGCTTGGTTCGCCTTTGTTTGGATGCGCGGATGGTCCCACAGCTCCTTGCCACGTGTCCGACACATCTTGTGTACAGTTTCCTTGCCACGGGGTCCGACACATCTTGTGTACAGCTCCTTGCCACGTGTCCGACACATCTTGTGTACAGTTCCTTGCCACGTGTCCGACACATCTTGTGTACAGCTCCTTGCCACGTGTCCGACACATCTTGTGTACAGTTCCTTGCCACGTGTCCGACACATCTTGTGTACAGTCCTTGCCACGTGTCCGACACATCTTGTGTACGTCTGCCACGTGTCGAACATCTTGTGTACAGTTCCTGCCACGTGGCGACATATCTTGTGTACATTACTTGCCACGTGTCCGCACATTTGGTACATTCTTGCACGTGTCCGACACATCTTGTGTACAGTTCCTTGCCACGTGTCCGACACATCTTGTGTACAGTTCCTTGCCACGTGTCCGACACATCTTGTGTACAGTTCCTTGCCACGTGTCCGACACATCTTGTGTACAGTTCCTTGCCACGTGTCTGAGAAGCGAGTATTGAAAACCTTATAATCATCAGTGGACAAATATACTCGCCCTGGCATATTATCTATTGTTAAATTAATAAACAAGGGAAGTGAGTCTCCCGTGTTAGGGATAATATAAACAATACGTCTAAACGAGTAGACATGATAGAATTGTGGTAATCTAGAGCTTGTTTTAATTTCCCTAATCTGACTTGTAATTTTCCCATATTTAGACAAGTTTGTTAGCAAAAGATCATTTGTAATATCTGGTGTAACTTTGGAAGGCACTACTTTAGTGGACGACATAGCAAATATTCAAATTGGAATAAAAATATTGTCTACGGACATCCACCCCTCCTCAAAATTTTATTAACACCCTCTTCATCCGCCATAAACAAACACACCGTCCACCACTTATGTTGACGCATAACGAACATTATGTGGTCCGACAACATTACCTACACTGACCAAATAATCATCCAACATTTTACCGGGAACGATGGTGTCCAAAACAATCGGTCCGGCCTGATCGACAACAGGATCTGAACCCGGCACACTCATGCGGAGGACAGACACAAACAACAACACATACATTATTAATTAGAAAAACTCAAAATATCCTCGAGTTTAACTCAACACAACTTTACGGAGCAGCAATCCACACTCGTCACTCGCTACGAGAGCAGTAGACAGACAGGCATCCAAGTGGGACTGTATGAGCCGTTTTTTTTAAATTCGGGTGAACATAAAACGCCAAAATCAATTATAAACTTAGGAACTAATTTCTCACGATGACTTTCTCAACAAGGTAATTTAAAAAGAAAAAAAAAAGTTTTTGTCCGCTAGGTTTTTTGGGTTCAGAAACACATGAATATGGTCGGGGATTTATCGACTACAGCACTTGGTGGCTGAATGTATTGTAAAACCACCCTTATTCTCCTGACAATAAAGGCGGGTACACAAGATTTTAATTTAAATATAAAATACAAAAAACAAAAAAAAACAATAATTGCAGAGGAGCCAATAGGACCGTCATATGACAAATAGGCCGTACTCCGGCATGTAGCCCATTCTTCCATGAACCCACTTTACAAATATTATTTAGAGGACTCAAAATTTAGCCGAAATCAGGGTAGAGGACGGAATATAAGGTTAATATTTAACAATAAGATGAATTTACAAAAATGAACATATGTATAGCAGTAAAAAATCTAATAACAACAGGCCTCACTGACCTTCCTCAATAGTATTAAAGCTTGTTTATAATAAATACAGCAATGGTCTTTTCTCGTCAACATAAATACACGTTAGCGCAATACAACATATTACAAAAGGGGAATAGCCAAAATTAAAGAGTAATAACCTAATTTACAGCCAGATGGGCTCTAAGTTTTCTAGTTTACCTAACATTTACAAAACCTCGACATCTTATGCCTTACCGGTTATGATGTATAACAGACTATACAAAAAAGTGTGCACATTTAATCGTAGCAACATTTGACGGACGGGCTATAATATATATATATATATATATATATATATATATATATATATATATATATATATATATAATATATATATATATTAAAGCTAATACATTCAACAAAGTGAATGACGTCTCACGCCATACGGGGTATACATTATGTGCAATAATATTGCCAACGTAATTTACCATAGTCAATCCAATCTATAACAAAATCAAGGTCATATACATTATCCCCAACCATAATTATATAATTTAAATAAAATAACAATATTTATGGCTGAAAAGGTATTTTGATAATACAAAAGCCGAAACGTAATTCATACCTTATGAACATCCTCGACACCTAGTTGTGTCCAAGGACGGTTTCCTGACCAGAGTGATTACTATACGAACAGCACAGGTATATATATATATATGACAGCTCTAGCTCAGAGAGGGGAACCATCGAGAACAACACTTTAGCAATACGTCGCCTTCTCGAACTGCAACGTCACAGAGTTCCCAGCATGCCTCGGGTGAAGTCAAAGTTCAGTCTGTTATGCCTTTCACACAGTTAGTACGTGCGGAACTTTCATAGTGGTATGAGGTGCTCGTGGGGAGGGGGGGGATCGTCTGGGGGAGGCACAGCAAGCAAAATGAGGCCTAGGTGAGTTGACTCCATGCTATGTAGGCGTAGTTGAAATTATATTGTCCTTTTTTATTGTTTTTTGCGTTTAAATCTTGTAGCCTTTATACGATAAACGCTACAGTATCCCTGATTGGGATCTGTTGTAGACTGAATATATTTCTAATTACAATGTAAATGTACCAGGAAATGTTTGTGATTATCGAGAGACACTAAAGCTCCACGTAAACTGTTAGACAAGAGGTAAATATACCCCACGTAAACTATTAGACAAGAGGTTAATATCCACCACGTCAACTGTTAGACAAGAGGTAAATATATCCCACGTCAACTGTTAGACAAGAGGTAATTATACCCCACGTCAACTGTTAGACAAGAGGTAATTATACCCCACGTCAACTGTTAGACAAGAGGTAATTATACCCCACGTCAACTGTTAGACTAGAGGTAAATATACCCCACGTCAACTGTTAGACAAGAGGTAAATATACCCCACGTCAACTGTTAGACAAGAGGTAAATATACCCCACGTCAACTGTTAGACAAGAGGTAAATATATCCCACGTCAACTGTTAGACTAGAGGTAAATATACCCCACGTCAACTGTTAGACAAGAGGTAATTATACCCCACGTCAACTGTTAGACAAGAGGTAATTATACCCCACGTCAACTGTTAGACAAGAGGTAATTATACCCCACGTCAACTGTTAGACAAGAGGTAATTATACCCCACGTCAACTGTTAGACTAGAGGTAAATATACCCCACGTCAACTGTTAGACAAGAGGTAATTATACCCCACGTCAACTGTTAGACTAGAGGTAAATATACCCCACGTCAACTGTTAGACAAGAGGTAAATATATCCCACGTCAACTGTTAGACAAGAGGTAAATATACCCCACGTAAACTGTTAGACAAGAGGTAAATATACCCCACGTCAACTGTTAGACAAGAGGTAAATATACCCCACGTCAACTGTTAGACAAGAGGTAAATATATCCCACGTCAACTGTTAGACAAGAGGTAAATATACCCCACGTCAACTGTTAGACAAGAGGTAATTATACCCCACGTCAACTGTTAGACAAGAGGTAATTATACCCCACGTCAACTGTTAGACAAGAGGTAATTATACCCCACGTCAACTGTTAGACTAGAGGTAAATATACCCCACGTCAACTGTTAGACAAGAGGTAAATATACCCCACGTAAACTATTAGACAAGAGGTTAATATCCACCACGTCAACTGTTAGACAAGAGGTAAATATATCCCACGTCAACTGTTAGACAAGAGGTAATTATACCCCACGTCAACTGTTAGACAAGAGGTAAATATACCCCACGTCAACTGTTAGACAAGAGGTAAATATACCCCCCGTCAACTGTTAGACAAGAGGTAATTATACCCCACGTCAACTGTTAGACAAGAGGTAATATATCCCACGTCAACTGTTAGACAAGAGGTAATTATACCCCACGTCAACTGTTAGACAAGAGGTAATTATACCCCACGTCAACTGTTAGACAAGAGGTAATTATACCCCACGTCAACTGTTAGACTAGAGGTAAATATACCCCACGTCAACTGTTAGACAAGAGGTAAATATACCCCACGTCAACTGTTAGACAAGAGGTAAATATACCCCACGTCAACTGTTAGACAAGAGGTAAATATATCCCACGTCAACTGTTAGACTAGAGGTAAATATACCCCACGTCAACTGTTAGACAAGAGGTAATTATACCCCACGTCAACTGTTAGACAAGAGGTAAATATACCCCACGTCAACTGTTAGACAAGAGGTAATTATACCCCACGTCAACTGTTAGACAAGAGGTAAATATACCCCACGTCAACTGTTAGACAAGAGGTAATTATACCCCACGTCAACTGTTAGACAAGAGGTAAATATACCCCACGTCAACTGTTAGACAAGAGGTAATTATACCCATCATTAGATGAACCTTCTCCTAACATGATGCTATAGCACGAGCACAGCCATTACGGCAATGTCAAATGCTCCCGGCGAACAAAAGAAGGCTGAACTTTTCACTCGTTACGTAATGACCAGTTATATTAAACGGGATAATCTGGATTAACACATCGCCTTGTAATGTTGCTGTTGAGGATTTACAAACAAACGTAAGAAAGAAGCTTAACTTACAGGCGATAAATATAAATTATAAATGTACTTGCTAAGTTGTGTGTGAGCAGGGCGGGACTTATTCGTATCACTAGAAATTACGTCATATATCGCATGCCCCACCCTTTTAACAAGGATCGGTTAAAAGAGTATGTGCGTCGCTACAGCCGACCTAGCCTCACACCCATAACATCAGGAGTAGCTTGTACACACCTGGGGGCGTGCGGACAAAAGCGTCAGTCTCATCTAGTCATCTTTGCTGGTGACAGGGAGGTTGGGACTTGAATCCCGGCTTGATGTATTGAGGGTGGTGTTCCTTAATACCTTTTACACTCGTCCCGCAAATGCGAGAACATTTTATCTAAATATTAGTAAATTCACCTCTACCAGATGAAAGTAATAAATAAATGACCTGGACTAATGGTGATATGGGGACTGGTGCAGTTCCTGTGAATGAGACTGTGACAGGGGGAGACTGGTGCAGTTCCTGTGAATGAGACTGTGACAGGGGGAGACTGGTGCAGTTCCTGTGAACGAGACTGTGACAGGGGGAGACTGGTGCAGTTCCTGTGAATGAGACTGTGACAGGGGGGGACTGGTGCAGTTCCTGTGAATGAGACTGTGACAGGGGGAGACTGGTGCAGTTCCTGTGAATGAGACTGTGACAGGGGGAGACTGGTGCAGTTCCTGTGAATGAGACTGTGACAGGGGGAGACTGGTGCAGTTCCTGTGAATGAGACTGTGACAGGGGGAGACTGGTTCAGTTCCTGTGAACGAGACTGTGACAGGGGGAGACTGGTGCAGTTCCTGTGAATGGGACTATGACAGGGGGAGACTGGTGCAGTTCCTGTGAATGGGACTATGACAGGGGGAGACTGGTGCAGTTCTTGTGAATGAGACTGTGACAGGGGGAGACCGGTGCAGTTCCTGTGGACCAAACCCTGTATTCTATATATTGGTTATTCTCACGTCCAAGTGGAATCTAAAGCCAGTGTTTGTGGAGCTAACCAAATAATGGTTCGGGTAGAAACAATGTAAGTATTGGAGGGAGGGGGATTAGGATTCTGCTCTGGAGTGGACAGAGATTTTCCGGGCTTCTCTCGTTGGGGCATCTAACCAGGATAGCAGTGTGTTGGTCCACCGTCAAGTTGGTAGCCTTGTCACAACAGGCCCTGTTTGAACTCTTCTCTATCATCCAGACGTGCCTCATCACTCATCTCTAACACCTCCTCGCACTCCTGTGTTCTCGGTCCTCAGCTCCCCACGTGTCAGCAGTGTTCTCTGGGAGCTTGCACCCCTAGCACTCAGATCACACCTCCTCGCACTCCTGTGTTCTCGGTCCTCAGCTCCCCACGTGTCAGCAGTGTTCTCTGGGAGCTTGCACCCCTAGCACTCAGATCACACCTCCTCGCACTCCTGTGTTCTCGGTCCTCATCTCCCCACGTGTCAGCAGTGTTCTCTGGGAGCTTGCACCCCTAGCACTCAGATCACACCTCCTCGCACTCCTGTGTTCTCGGTCCTCATCTCCCCACGTGTCAGCAGTGTTCTCTGGGAGCTTGCACCCCTAGCACTCAGATCACACCCCCTCGCACTCCTGTGTCCTCGGTCCTCAGCTCCCCACGTGTCAGCAGTGTTCTCTGGGAGCTTGCACCCCTAGCACTCAGATCACACCTCCTCGCACTCCTGTGTTCTCGGTCCTCAGCTCCCCACGTGTCAGCAGTGTTCTCTGGGAGCTTGCACCCCTAGCACTCAGATCACACCCCCTCGCACTCCTGTGTTCTCGGTCCTCATCTCCCCACGTGTCAGCAGTGTTCTCTGGGAGCTTGCACCCCTAGCACTCAGATCACACCTCCTCGCACTCCTGTGTTCTCGGTCCTCATCTCCCCACGTGTCAGCAGTGTTCTCTGGGAGCTTGCACCCCTAGCACTCAGATCACACCCCCTCGCACTCCTGTGTCCTCGGTCCTCATCTCCCCACGTGTCAGCAGTGTTCTCTGGGAGCTTGCACCCCTAGCACTCAGATCACACCCCCTCGCACTCCTGTG
This sequence comes from Timema cristinae, assembly GCA_039000515.1. Classification (NCBI taxonomy): domain Eukaryota; kingdom Metazoa; phylum Arthropoda; class Insecta; order Phasmatodea; family Timematidae; genus Timema; species Timema cristinae. Next base: position 405,941 of record JBCFYV010011172.1, read on the forward strand.
TCCTCGGTCCTCATCTCCCCACGTGTCAGCAGTGTTCTCTGGGAGCTTGCACCCCTAGCACTCAGATCACACCCCCTCGCACTCCGTGTCCACGGACTGACAGGGTAGAATCAATGTCCCGAGCTCATCAGCGCTGAAAGAAAGCAAGCAGGCAAGGCCGGGGCCTAACTCTCTTGTAGCTGTACATCAGTGGTACGGAGGTTAGTATGCATATTTTTCAAAACGTGAATATAAATGTAATAAAAGACGAAACCCACCACTGACTCATCTCCATGTTTCCCGAACCCCTGGACCCTGAAACTTGAAATGTTTCTTAGCAGGATTTTACAATACAACTAGAAAAATATAAAAATTGGGAAGTTTCAAAATGAGGCTTTGGGAATTGGGGAACCTATAATTAGAATTATTTAGATGAGGGGAAAATTTGAAATTTGGCAAGCACGAAAATAAACCATAGTTAGATAATTAAATAATCTTAGAATTTCAAAATTATAATAATTGATTAATAATGGAAATTGATAGATATAAAGAAAATTTTAAAATGAACTAATAAGCGTAAATTTGATTAAGAAAGCCCACCTAGAGAAAGATGAAAACGTGGGAATAACCCAATACACAAAGGTGACATCTTCTTCCTTTCTTCTGTCTTCTATAGTAGAAGTAGTCACACACATAGAGTAATATTGTGTTATTGTTGTCTTTATCAGACACAGAGAGAAGATGAAATACACAAACCTGTACCCGCAACCAGGACTTTCAAACCTGCTACACCACCAACAATTTAGGAGCATTTCCCAAACAGTGCAACAGTTCTCAACTTAGACAGTGGGAACTGGCCCAACAATGGATTACCAGGTCAAGATTACCACCAGGACTCAACAGAAGAGAGCCTAGTTTCTTTCTTTCTTTAAGATTAAACTTTTCAGCTTTTGTTGTAATTCGTTATTAATATAATAATAATAATAATAATAATAATAATAATAATAATAATAATAATAATAATAATAATAATATATTATTATTATTATTATTATTATTTATTATTATTATTAGTCCCCTTTTTAATATGATATATATATATATATATATATATGGTATGTATGTGTAACCTCCTTAGCAATCAAATTAAACAGAATGCTCTAATAGAAGTAAAACAATTAACATTATCAGAGCGAGTCGTTAGAGTGATGGCCGTCCTCACGCTCTCATTTCATAAATATAATAGTATCTCAAACATAAATATCTATAAGATAAAACCATATATAATGGTATAAAGAAAACAATTACGATAGGCGTACTGTGAAAATATATTAAATATGTGTATAAAGGTTAATATAAATAATCATATAAAAGCTAATATCTTCCTCAAAATTAGTAAACTAAATTGAGAAATTAAATAAATTTAATAAAACCATTAGTTATCATGAAATCTACTCGCCAAATAACAGTATATGGCCGATATTAATAATATTCCTTTTCTCTCTCTCTCCCTCTAAATAAAAGGAAAATTTATTTACAAATTTATGAGAGTTTTTCAAACAGTCGTGAATATATATACACTTACAAATTTGAATCTGAGAGGATACTAAGTAAAACCAAAAGTTATCGAGGCTTTTATCACCAGTTATTATCAAAAAAATATAACCTTAATTCATTTCTCTTTCAAGAAGACAAAATCCTCAACGAATAAATAATATTGAAAGAGCAAGATTACTCACAATTCTATATTAAATATTCAGTTAATATTTTCCATAATAGCTAAGTATAGGATGAGATTCACAAAAAGTAATATTAAAAACAAACTGAATTATCTGATATTACTACAGAATACATTTATATCCATCTTCCGGACCAACAAGAATTCGTATTGCAATATTAAATATTTGATATGCATCGATCTTAGCCATAATTCCTAAATTCAATATAATAGTCTTTGAACAACCTCAGAACATTAAACATAATCAAATCTAAATACAATATCTGATACAAGAGTATATTAATTTACAAAAAGAACAAATAATAGGCTGAAACATGAATTTATAAAAAGGCACATTAATTAAAAACATATCCAAAGCTAAGTCGAAGAGTGCCGGCCATGTTGCCATACCGGCGTTATATACGCTTAAACCCAGAGAAAGGGGAAGGCAAGGAACAAGGGGGGAGGAACATAGATGGGTCAGGTAGGAGGGGATATGCATGACAAACATAGCTCTGAGAACGAACTTCATTTTACGAGGTTAGTCTCCGGTGCACTAGAACTGGCTTTACTTCACTTCTCAAACTCTCTGGAACGTTCTATTATCCCGCGACCTCTAGCGGTCGCCGCTCGAACTTGGGTGGGCTCGGTCAGTTCATTACGCGCCGTGGTCAAGCTCGGATGTGTGTTTTGTAGTGTTGCTGAATCATTGTCGTGAGGTGCTGGAATGGTGAAATGAGGTAAGTGGTTCATTCCCCTCATCTTATTTCTTTGCGCATGCGCATTGGATTCTTGCAACACTTTTTTCTTTCCCTGGGTGGGATTTCTTCATCAAATCTACTATTTTTAATTTCTTTTCCTTTTTCTTTATTTTTATCAATTTCCATTTTTATAAAACGATTTAGCCATTGGGCCACCTCATTTTTCAACATAAAATTTGAAATAATGTAAGAACTGAAAAAGGGTGGGGGTGTAGCTTAAAATTCCATTTTCGGCCTGTGAAAAAATTTAAATGTGCAAAGTTTGTAAAAGTAACACCCAACAATAACTATAAAACCTAGAAAGCTTAGAATTATAAGTAGGGGGTAGTAAATGGATAATGAAAAACCCTTCTCTATATGAAAGAAAATTTAAGATTTATATAGGCAGATGAAAAAATCTAAAAATAAATGAATAAAAAATTAAAGATTATTTTAAAGGGGATACATTAGCGTTACGATGATAAAGCTAAAATCTAAGAATATAATTAGCGTCTCTAGCAGAGACATATCTCGTTAGTTGTGTTCTTTGGAAAACCATAATGCTTACTATTCAATAAGGTAGGGGGCCCAAGTAGCTCGGTGGACGTCTCATCACACTACGTCACACCGCGAGATAGGATTGTGATGTCAATTAACCTACTTTTCTCTGATTGTCTGCTATAAATAGCCCCCTCCTCTCCACCCCCTGACCTACTATCCACATCCGTTTGATTCCCCCACACCCTCATTTCCCAAGTGCTGATTACGTCCTCTCACTACCAACCCCAGACATGTTGGTTTTTGACGATTAATTATTAATGATTGTTAATTGATTTTTGCTAATTAATTAATTATTGGCTAGGATTTGGGTGTTATTTATGGGGGGGAACATGCAGCCCTTCATGGCTCACGCCGACCATAGTGTGAACCTTTTTCCTCGTAGAAGTGTTTCCACTGTCACGTCCCTACCCCTCTGACTCCCGGCCTTTCACTTGCCGGACACTACAATATCAGGGGAAATTCCCCTCCCGGTAATGACCCGTGAAGGTCGTTAGATGACGCGAGCGCATTGAGGAAGAGAAATACCAAATTTAAACATCTGTGCTCCTTACAGACTCATTAACCTTCTTGGGGGTACACGACCTCATGAGCTCATAGAATGTAAATTTAAACATCGGGTTTTTATCGCCTGCCATATTATTCCAGTTGTACATCCTCTTGAGTTCATCGAAACCGTCACTGCTTGACACAGGGTTCAAGCCTGGGGCGTTTGAAACAAAATAAACTTCTCTTCTCTCTCTCTCTCTCTCTCTCCTACTAAAAGCGATATAATTATTAGTACCGGATAACTCAGTCATTGACACAGGAAAGAAACATAATGGTGACCGCCAACTCCCAAGTGCTGGGGGGGGGGGGGGGGAGGATATGAGGTTCAATCCTAGGTTCCGGTACAGATTTATCTTATTGTCAAACCCTTCCTTCACCTCTGACAAGACTTGTGAATGTGTGGAATGCCAAGCCTCCACAGGGGTTCGGATCCAGCGTTAAACTGTAGGTCCCCCAAACACACTACCATTGGCACCTCTGACAAGACTTATGAATGTCAAGCAGTTAAATATTTCGAAATAGGATAAAATAATCATAAAATAATTTATTCAAGTTTAAACATTAGTATTGTAAAATTAATGTATACGTAAAGTTTAAACATTAGTATTCTAAAATTAATGTATACGAAAAGTTTAAACATTAGTATTGTAAAATTAATGTAAAACTTATAGCCCTAGAACAGTTCACACAACTCAGTTGTAAGTGTAGAACTGGTGGGCACGATGACCAAGATGCGAGTCGCGTTTAGCTCAGTTTATTTTAATAACGAGACATTCGGGGTTCAACACCGTGGAGCTCTACTATCTATCCATTCACGATATTGTCGCACCATCTGTTAACAAAAAAAGTAAACACTGGAGGGCCCGTTTCACGCAATAGTGAAATAAGTGCAGCACCCACGAGGGAGAAGGGAAAGTCTACTAGAAAAAATCCCTGAATATTAATTAAAACCTATAATAGCCGTTTACAGCAAACAAACAGTCTCCCATCGTTCTACATGTCTAATATGTATAAAAAAAAGAAGTAAGGCTGAATAAATTAGATTTACTAAGCGAATGTATTGCAATTTTCCAGAAAAATAAATAGCTTGCTGAGGGATCAAACCCCGACCTTCCCATAACTATTATCAAAACCGGAAACTCAAACATAATTGCATAGTGAGTGGGTACACACATTTATCACCATGTCTTACTACCCGCTCTAATTATGTGCTTAGTTACTAATTACGCTATTAGGAAGTCTGAACCTGCATATGCCTAGATGGAGAGTGAAAAACTACTCCCAGGTCTATGACAGCACTCTCACACATACACACGGTGTTCCACCATCCATGAACAGAGCGTTGACAAGGCACACCCATACCCATCGACGGCTAGAAGGTGTATGATGGATAACGGGACTTGCAAGCAGCTGCTGAGGATTGCGCATGCGCAGATGTGCATTGCACAAACTAGGTCATTACAGGCGGCAAGCCCTTTGAGATGGGTATAAATAGAACCTAAATCATCACAATTGGTCATTTCATTTTGTAATTGACAACTATAATCATCAAGATGAGTTTTGACGCTCTGGAAAATTGGAAAAATTCAGGTATGTTTTAAATCATTTTGTATATGTTAATAGTCACTATTTTACTTATTACATCTTGGTGTACACCGGAATTCTCTTTTTCTTTCTAGATGATGAGCCCATGACGCTTGGCGAGGTGGCGCAACCTGTGGGTCCCAATAGCCTGAACCAGTTGCTGCACTTTACAGAAGACGGGATTTGCAGAGCGGATGGCGACTGGTCCATGGGTAATTAGCGTCCTACGATAGACTTGCTGGTGTTTTTTATTTCCTGTAAATTGTAATTAATATGTATTTATTTAATTTCAGACTACTGGGATCTATACGGGCTGGATGAGGGCCTGCTGGGCAGCGTAGCGACGGGCGTGCCAACGTCTACCCAGCCGGAGGCGACCCCACCGGTCTGTTCCAGGCACGACGCCACCGGCGTCCTCAGGCCAGCCCCCGCCGACCACACACCAACCCCAGGCATCCTCTCGCAGGCGCCCCTATCGCCTGCGTCCCTCTACGGCGGCGGAAATGCGCCCCCCACTGTTTGGTGTGATTTGGACTCGATCGACCACCTAATATGTAAGTAACGTCTACAAGTAACCATACTATAGCCACTAGCTTGAAAATAGACTATATGTATCCTGTCTCTTTCTAACTACCGTTATTTTGCCATCATATCAAAACCTCTTGTCAGCTGCTCGTTCTGAGAAGGTTGTTGTAAACTTGTTCACTGCAGGAATAGCAGAGCAAGTTTGTCTGCAGTTAGAGCAGAGAAAATGTAATCAAATATATAAATATATATATATCTGCATTATAATTAACAGGGGGAAACTATATTGTTAATTTAGCCGATTATTAAAAAAAATCCTACTTAATTTAGCGCCGCGTTTTACTACCCGTTTGATTTATACGCTTAAAAACCCTACTCCAGGGTTCGATTCCCTGGCATAAGCGAAAATTCTGGCTGGTTTAGTCTTTAATAGCGATAAATAACTGCGCTGACAGGTATTTTGTACATGTTCCAGTAACGATTTAAAGGGTCCCGGGTTCATTTCCCGTATCCGTGAGAAATTATGAGGATCTTGTAATTATTTTAAATTAATATGATGTAACATTTTAAATATTAAATTATATACGTTGACATAATATATAGCATGTACACTAAATAAATTAGTCACTTAAACAGAACAAGAAATTTAATGTTCGCAAAAATATTTCGATATAATAATAGATTTAACTTTTACGACAAATATCTTAAGTAATACAATTATGAAAATCTTGAAATTATTTTAAATTAATATTCTGTTAAAATTTTTTTTCGAATCCCGGTTGCCATCACGTTTACAATGTGCTCAATCAAATATTCTACCAACACTTTAGTGCGTCTGCATAGTAAACTATGGGTCCTGGGTTTATTTCCTGTACAAAACATTAAAAAAACAGAAAATTATAATTGTCGTTTTTAGACACTTATTAAATTCACATTTACAATGTGCTCGATCAAATATTCTATTTCCACAAATAGTAAACTTAATTCTGTCCACTTTCATTTATGACGTGTTTGTGTGGATGTGCTTGCTTGTTGTGCCAGCAGATAGCGCCGAAAGACTGTTTCGAACATTAATACGGTATTAAGTTTACAGATATTTCTTGCAATTAGCCAAGAGTAATTATATTGTTGATTTAGCCGAACATTAAAGAGAGAGAGCCTATATGTATGCAGTGCCAAGGGACACTGGTTCGAATCCAAACAGGAGCTGAATATAAGAGTTTATCCACCCTGGACTAAATTTTTGTAGTTGTTCAAAAATATGCGCATGTTTGTAACAGGGCTTACTTTGATATGTGCTTTGGTGTTATAGCTCAAATGGAGGCGGAAAATGGTGGCACAGTCCTCCCACCACCAACACTTACAACTAGTCCCCCACACCATATCACAGGAGCACAAGCTGCGGTGTGGGAGACGGGGGCCATGGTTCTTCCACAACCCGTGGTGGTGGGGACAGCGGGACCGTCTTCGGCTCCTCAACCGGGATTTAGTGGCCTAGTAAATCAGGTAGGTGGGGCCTTGTCAAATGGCGTCCCTCTTCGGATCCTCGAAGAGAGGATTAAACAATTGAGGCGTTTCTTTTATACTGGTAGAGAAATTACCGTACATCTTGGTGCTCCAGCAAGCGATCGTGACGCATTTAGCTGGCTTGAAGAACACATTACTAATTTGCTCAATCGGCTGCAGGACCAAGGCGTTAGCGCCGATGACCATGTCAGCTTACTTTTGAATAGCACGGACTCTACGTTGAACATTGTGTATGTCTCATTTAGGTGAGCAGATCAGTTAGACGATCGAGCCATGCTTGATAAAGTAAGTCGGGTGTTGCAGAGTAATAATTTGTTTTTGAGTACAGCACCACGTATGATAAACTCAGCCATTTCAAGGAGCCTCACGGGAGTGTACGTTATTGTGAGAAACTCGCTACCGCTAGCACACATAGCCATAAAAACCATGGGATCATTATGCTTCAAAATGGAAACACACTTTGTCTTGCCCATGCATTGGTTGTCGCCAAAGCTATATGTGACATTAACAGAGAACCAGGATGCATGGACGTGAACACCATTAAACAGGTTAAACGGGGCCGTCAAATTCAAAAATACGAAGCAGAGTAACTATGCCGTGATGCCCGTGGGAATCTTTTGAAAGGTGGTGGAATAATTGAACTGAAACAATTCCAAACATACCTCTCCGAATACAAAATCACTGTGTTCAGGGAACGTCAGGGAAGACAGGTCATATATGAGAGACTACCCCTCCCGAACATTCCTATAAGGGCTACCTTGATTTGTATTTTCACGACAATAAGCAGAACCAATTTGATGTCATAACATACCTTGACAGCTGCATTTAGTGCTCGTACTTTTGCTGCTAATTTCGTGTGCCGTTTGATCATAAGAACGAGCACAAGTGACAGTCCGCGTGCCAAAAGTGCTACGCTAAAGCGGTTTGTAGCGGAGGCCAATCTGTGGTGTGTAAAGACTACGGGCGTTGGTTCTAAAACCAGACATGTTTTGATAACCATAAACGTCCCAGTTTTTGCAAAGGTCACAGGTCGGTCTGTGATGTCAAAAAGGTTTGCGAGGTATGTGAAACAATTTTTCAGTTTGGAAAGAGCAGAGTATTCACATAGGTGTGATGAGACTTTTTGTAGAGTATGCAAGACCTATCGTCCTTTTGGTCATTTATGTTATATGAAGCAGGACCCATCCAAGCCAACACTGGAAAAGAGCAATTTCATGTTTGTATTTTATGATTTTGAATGCAGGCAAGAAACTCTTCTTCAAGGTGCAGCCGGCACGTACTTCCACGAACCTAACCTATGTGTCGTGCAGACGTGTTGCAAGGCCTGTGTTCATATAGATGCAAATGACCATTATTGTAAAGAATGTGGGGGCGATAGGACTCGCATATTCAAGGGAGATACCACAATGGCCCAATTTTTTGAATTTTCAGAGCAAATTAAAGCTACAAAACTTTTAAGGATATCACCCTTCTAGGCCATAATGCAAAATCCTATAATGGAAATTTTATTTTAACGTATATGATAGAGGTTAAAAAATGGACTCCAGAGCTTATAATGAACGGTGGGAAAATCATATCCATGCATTACGGCCCGCTCCACTTTATTGACTCGCTGAACTTTCTCCCCATGTCGTTGTCCAAAATGCCAAAAATATTCAGCTTGGACGAGTCTTTGGCCAAGGGACATTTCCCACATTTTTTCAATAAAAAAGAAAACCGGGGTATAGGAGCCGCCAAAAGAGGACTATGGCATCGGCGAGATGTCAGTTGAAAGAAAGGAGCACTTTGAGAAGTGGTATGACGCGTTGGTCAAGGATAATTATGTCTTTGATTTAAAACGCGAGTTGGAACTGTATTGTGTGAAATATGTAGAGATCCTACGGAAGGCCTGCCTGAGTTTAGAGACATCTCATGGAGAAAGCAAGGGTGAATCCTTTCAGAGAGGCGTATACGATAGCTGGAGCGGCCATTTAGGTTTACTGCCGAAGTCATCTTAAGCAGGATACTATCGGTATTATCCCTAAAGGTGGCTACCGGTGTGCAGACCAACAGTCGCACATCGCTGTACAATGGCTCTGTTGGGAGACCCATCAACGCGGTGTCTCTATTCTTCATGTGGATAACGGCCATGAGGAGTATGTGTTAGGGTGACGTGTAGATGGTGTTGTTAAAGCTGGAGATACCACCACAGTCTTTCAGTTCTGGGGCTGTTTTTGGCACGGGTGCCCTCTCTGCTACGCTGACAGGACCACCCCTATCAAAAATAGTTCACACGAGAACTGGAGACTTGCTATGAAGCGACGATGGCTTGTTTGGAAAAGTTTAAGAATGCCGGCTACAAGGTCGTAGAGATGTAGGTGTGTACGTTTAATGCGATGAAATAAACAGACAAGTACTTGCAGCAATTTGTACTCCGGCACGAGATGTATACCAAGGAGCCCCTCAGCCCCAGGGATGCGTTCTTTGGCGGCCTACAAATTGTATCAAGCTCTTTCAAGAAGCAGACCTTTCTTGTGGAGAGAAGATCAAGTACTTGGATGTGTGTTCATTGTATCCTTACGTTTGCAAGTACAAAAAATACCCCATCGGCCACCCCAAAATTCATTTGCAACCAAATTTTCCGTCTATAGATCAAGTACAAGGCATAGCCAAAGTTATAGTGACGCCTCCACCGGATTTATTCATGCACGTATTGCCTACATGGATGCACGACAAGCTAATGTTAATCTTGTGCAGGAAATGTGGGGAGGAGAAAAATCAAGGCGCGTGTCAGCACAACGATAAAAAAAGATCGCTGGTTGACAGACGTCCGGGTGATTGTTGATATCCGGAAAGCATTTGAGAAAGGCTACACTGTTGAAGCAGTACACGAAGTTTGGGAGTACAATGTATCTGTTTACGACCGTCAGACACGTTCTGGCGGATTGTTTCATGGGTACATTGATACTTTTTTGAAAATTAAGCAAGAAGCCAGCGGATGGCCAGAGTGGTGTACCTCACAAGAGGAAAAGTTATCTTATACTCAAAATTATGAGGAAAGGGAAGGGATAAAACTCGATTTCGGCTCTGTTTGTAAAAACCCTGGTCTCCGCACTTTGGCTAAACTCCTTTTAAATTCACTATGGGGAAAATTTGGGCACAGACCCAATTTACCACACATAGCCGTTGTTAACGACTATCAGGAAATCCACAAGTACCTGACGGATCCGTACATCACCGTGGACAGCGTCATTGATGTTGGTGATGAGGTTATGTTCTCATATACAAGGATGCGTGTGATGCGTTGCGCCTTAACATGAGTGTGGCGGTGGCATGCTACACGACTGCTATGGCTAGGTTGCACTTATACAGCATCCTTGAACCATTGGGGGACCACGTTTTGTATCATGATACAGATAGCGTTTTATTTACTGAACGCCCCGGTGATTGGAGTCCACCGACCGGAGACTCTTTAGGTGACATCACTAACGAACTTCAGGATTACGGTCCGGGAAGCTACATTAGCGCCTTTGTATTTGGTGGTCCTAAGAATTACGCGTACCGAGTTTATGTTGGTGGAGATCCTGCCAAAACAAAAACGGTGTGGAAGATTCGAGGGATCACCATAAACTATGGCAACCAGAACGACGTTAATTTTGACGTTTTGAAAGCGATGATCCCTGAACAGGCGTCGGAAAGATACATACAGATACCACACAAAATTATAAGAAAATGTCTTGTGACTGTATGTATCGTTTCGCAGACTAAAGTCTACCGGCCCGTGTACACCAAACTTCGGATAACCGATGATTTTAATACGTTTCCGTTTGGGTATCAGAGTCCTTGTAAACGCACTCGCCACTACTAAAAGATGCTTATTTAGACGGGCTGAATAATCATCTTTTTTTTGTTTCACTCTAGACAGTTCCGCTGACATACAATTTTTCAAAGATTTGAGTTTTTTTCATATTTTTTTCTGCATGAAAACAAGCATATTTTTTATCTATTTTATGCATACGGGTTACTTTTTTATATTTTTATATTTTCCAGTACAATCCTCCACCTACCTGATTTTTTCTAGTCATTAGTTGTTTGTATATATTTTAATTCTAGTCAATTATAATAAACTGTTTGTTTTATATAATATATATATTATATATATATATATATATATATTAAATCTAGTCAAATATTATAATCAGTTTGTATTTATATTTATTTTATTTTCAATTGAAACCATCTATATGTATATATCATATTTAGTACAGAGGCCACTACTCCCCTATGTATAAATATACATATTGTAAATATTCTCAGTATACTTTTCATCATTGTAAAAGCTGTTATGTTTATGCTAATAAATATATATATATTGTACATATTCACAGTATACTTTACACTGTGTGTATACTTTTTATGATTTAAATAAATACCGTAAAAACTGTTATGTTTGTGTTTTAACGTCTACACCCCACCTCCCTACTATCCTATAAATACAAGGCCATATAGCTTATAAGCTCAGTCTCAAACATTATGGACAAGTTGAAACATCCATTTTCGGCCATCATAAGCGGCCCGTCCGGCTGTGGAAAGTCACATTTTGTAGCAGACCTTATCCGTCACTTGGACACAATGTGTGACGTTAAATTTGATAAAATCACACGTTATTACGCTTTATGGCAGCCGGGATTCGAACAAGATGGGGCAAGTCCCCGCGTCATATTCTTAAGGGTTAGCCTGAAATGGATGACATCTGTAATGACTCTCCACAGCTGATTATCCTGGAAGACATGATGCTGGAAGCCAACGAAGTGGTCGTCGATCGTTTCACCAAAGGATGCCACCATCAAAATATTAGCGTTCATGTACCGTACACAAAATTTATTCCATCATGGCAAGGGCTAAAGAGACCTTTCTTTAAACGCACATTATATCGTGCTTTTGAAAAAGCCCAGGGATAAAGCTCAGATTCAACACTTTGCACGACAAGTCTGTCCTGAAAATCCCCGTGTTTTACAAGAGGCTTACACTGATGCTACAAGTACTCCTCAAGGGTATATATTGCTAGATTTCAAACAAGGTACATCGAATGGTTCAGGTATAGAACCCACACAAATGTCGGACTGCTGCGTGTATCTACCACGCAAAAGCTATAAAAACACCGACACTTCCCGATTACAGATCATTTCATAACCATGAGTCCCAAAGTGCTGAATCAGGCCCCTCTGCTACGTGTGATGTATCGCATGAATCCGCAGCAACGTGTCGCCTTGCTGAAAACGGCTGACAAGAATCTGGTTGACTCTGTTTTCGAGTGTGCCTACAACACTTTAAAGGGCGGGTCCCGTTGAAAAATGCGCAGAAGACAAAATTACGTGCTCATAAGAAGGTGTTGCGCAAGCTGGTCAAATGAGGAGAGTGCTGTAAGAAGAAGAGACGACTACTCGTTCAGAAGGGAGAAGCGTTCTTGCCCTTACTTTTAGCCCCTTTAATCAGTGGTGTCCTCGGTTCCTTATTCAAAAGTAAATAATGGAACACATGAAAAAGATATTGTTTCCGAACATTACACGTTACGGAACCAACAATGCATCGCCCAAATCTAGTACTCTCCGATTGGACAAGGAAATGGAAAAAATCCTCGCTTCAAAACTTGACGACAAGTCTAAATGGACTTTATACCAAAAAATGCTACAGCGCTATCTGCACTTGATTCAACACCCTCCGCCATCTGAAAATTCCACCACCACGACTACCCCTAAATTATCTATAATCCCCATCCCTTCTATACTCAATACTGTACCAGTACAGATATGTAAAAAAAAAGCTGAACTTTTACTAGAACATATCATTTCCCAAGGCGGATCTCTTGGGACTCAACGGAGAAGTGAGTATTCAAGATACGCTCTCCGTGGATTCATTATTGTGGATTTAGTCAACGATCTGGTCAGAGCAAGAAGACACAGCGAACCGTCAGGGTGGCGAAAAGTTTCTCACGGCTCTGCAAAAAATAAACGTTCCGAAAGAATTTATTGTAAATCTGAAAAGTTTGGCGCCCATTAAAGATCCGACGCCCGTACCACAACCACTTACACCACCGCAACGCCCCAAGAAGATGAAACTGAAGAGGGTGGATGAAAACAGGTGGATTCCGTTCCTAACTTAATGGCCCGTTTAGACGACATCTACTACGACCCTTCTCATCCTGCAGGGTTTGCAGGGGCGGCGTCGCCCATAAAGGCGTCCAAGAAAGATCCCGAAAAAGTACGAGAATGGCTTCGTGCGCAGGACGCTTATACCTTACACAAATCGGTGATAAAAAGTTTCCACGCAATAAGTACGTGGTGTCAAACATTGACGATCACTGGCAAGCCGATCTCAACGATATGAGAAGTCTCAGAAAATACAACGACAGTGCAAGTGTACTTGCTCACCGTCATCGACGTGTTTAGTAAGATGTCATGGGCGAGGACGCTTCCATCCAAGACGGGGAGCGTCGTGAGAGACGCATTTCAGGACATTTTCAAACAAAGCGGCCGTAAACCTCTAAGTATACAGAGTGACAAGGGGACAGAGTTCACGGCACGTCTAGTCCAGAAATTTCTCAACCAAGAAGGCGTGCATTACTACACCACTCATAATCCGGACGTGAAGGTAAGCATTGTGGAATGATTCAATAGAACTCTGTAAGGACGCATTGTGGCGCTACTTTACCAAAAATAACACGTATCGGTATGTGGACGTCCTCCAAGATCTAGTCAAAGCTTACAACGCCGCAAAACATTCCAGTATCAAGATGGTGCGTACCGACGTTTCAGAAACTAATGTGCTTCAAGTCAGAGATAATCTGTACGGAAAAACGCGTCCAAACTCGAAGCCGAAAATAAAAGTAGGTTATACGATGCGTATTAGCAAATCCAAAATGCTGTTTGAAAAGGGCTACAAAATCAATTGGAACGAAGAGATTTTCAAAGTCAGCAGTGTCGTGTTGCGACAACCAGTCGTCTACAGGCTCAGCGATTTTGATGGAAAAGAGGGGGAGGGGACGTTTTACGAACCCGAATTGCAACGCGTACGTCTCCCTGAAACTTTTAAAGTTGATAAAATACTACGTGTCAAGGGTGAAGGTGCCAGAAAGAAAGTGTACGTGCAGTGGAAAGGTTACCCCACCAAGTTTAATTCTTGGATTCCTGCCTGTTACGTCAGCGCCCTACCATGAATGACCAGTTTTACATCACTTTTCCAAGCGACAGCTCTATGGGATATTTCCCGAAAAATACCCTCACGAATTTCACCACGCAACTTCCTTACCGTATTACACTCGAAGGCCGGTGGGAAGTCGCTCTGGCTGAATTTCAATATCCGTGTTCTTTCACCACCGTCCCCAAGAGTCAAAATATTGTATGGTACAACTGGGTGGATGCTAACGGCGTTGAACAAATATTCAAGGATCATATCCCTACTGGAAACTACAGCACTATCCAGGAATTGATCAAAGCTCTAAACGACGTAGGGGCGTTTAAAGGGGATTCCGGAGTTGTATCCGCAAGGATAGCTCGTCCTGCCGCTCTAGTCTTCACACTGATCCACATACCAAGCCTGGGACGCATTGGGTCACCATCTTTATCGAAAAGAACGGCGTGGGAGAATATTTTGACAGTTATGGTTTTCCGCCCCGTATAATGTCACATTTGGAGTTTATACGCAAAAACACTTCCCGCACGTCCCATAGCACGCTACAACTTCAAAGCATCGCCTCAGACGTTTGCGGCCATTACTGTCTCATGTAACTTCTCTATCGCGCCCAGAACATTCCGATGAAAACTTTCCAAAGCCTATTCTCACCCACCAATCATACAGCCAACGATGCTAATGTGGTGAGATATTACAACAGATTTTTCAAGACTGTAGAGGCATGCCGCCCTTCAAGAGGCCGTGTCCAAGCGCGTGCGCCTATAAAAGGAGAGTCCCGGTGGCGTGCCACCCATAACCGCTAAACTTCATGGAAGGTCAAGACGTTTGCGGCATCAAAGTAAAGCCGTTGAAGCCACTCGCCATCACCAGTATTTTCAACACTTTGTTCCCGCTGGATGGAGTCGACGCCAAGTGAGTCATCGTTGGCATGAGCATCAAGAACAACTTTACGCTCTATGTCCAGCTAAAAAATGTGGAGGGAACTGTGCGGTGTTTAACCGTATAGAGTGTCAAGAACTGGGCAGCTACAAGTCTGTCATATCAAAAATTTTCAACAACACGCAACTTCCTCCTCAGAAGATTAGTCTGACAAATCATGAAATCTCTCTGAGACGCATGTGCGGTGACCGTTGGGTCGTCATCAGCGAGAAACAAGACGCCGGACTCAAACGGGTCGCCTATCTAGCACCTAGCTGGGCGCGTCTTTGTGATGTGTGGGACCTCATGGACGTCACCGTCGACCGACGGGACATGTGGTCGACACCCGTCGCCCACTATTGCAACGATTTGATCAACACGCTCGTTGTGGATGTATGCGACACGCAAACAGAATCGGCGGATGTCGTCGACCTAGAACAGGCTACGGTGGAAACGCACATCAAAAACCTGGATCTTATCTGTTCTACCTACTATACACGTCAAGTCGTCGGTTTTGACTATTACATGCTGGATTGTGAACTAAAAACAATTTTTCTAACACATCTAAGAGACATTGTAGAAAAAGTATAAACGAATATATGAGACATTCTTGTAAAAATGTATAATTGTGATGTCTTTAATGTTTAATAAATATATATATATATTTGTAATATCTATGTTTTATTCACTGTTTGTCCCTTACGAGTCCCAACTTGTCTTGTCTGCCCGCCAACCTGTCTCCAGGGAAAACCCGTTGCCCTGGTCAATGACCTCAATATTTATTCTTATCTCAATTCGTCTTGTTGGACCGCCAAACTGTCACCAGGGAAAACCCAAGGGGTTGCGACACCCTGACCTAGTTCACGATCTATTCTTGTCTCGTGAGCCGCCAAACTGACGCCAGGGAAAACCCCCGTTGCCCGGGGCAATGACCTCAATATCTATTCTTGTCTCAACTCGTCTTGTCGGGCCACCAAACTGTCGCCAGGGAAAACCCATTGCACCCTCGCGATCTATTCTTGTCCTGACTTGTATTGTCGACCCGCCAGACTGGCGCCAGGGTTGCGATATATACCTCTAAGGAGGGGGTGGTCTCAAGTCAGGGGAAACATTTATCACACTCTACCTTAAACGATCGTCAGGAGAGGTTCGTACTGCCTGTTCGGGGACAGTTCGACAGAGCCTTGTGACGAAGGAGCCAATGTTCATTCTACCCCCGACAGCCATAGCGCGAGGTTATAAATAAACTACAACGCCCTAATCAATGAATAAAACTCCAACTCATCAATACTAGCCAATAATTAATTAACAATTATTAATAACTAAACAGTCGTCAGGAGAGGTTCGTTTTGGTACAGTCCGACAGGGCCTTGTGACGGAGGAACCGATGCTCATTCAACATAAGACATCCATAGCGCGAAGTTCTAATAAACAAATCAATCAATAAAACTCCAACACCTCAATCCTAGCCAAAAATCAATTAACAATAATTAATTAACAATCATCAAGAACCAACATGTCCGGGGTTGGTAGGCGAGGGATGGTAGGTGAGGACGTAATTAGCACCTGGGAAATGAGGTCAGGGAGGAATAACGGTAAATCAAACGGATGTGGAATATAGGTCAGGCGGTGGGGGAAAGAGTGGGTGGGCTATTTATAGCACCCAATCAGAGGAAAGTAGGTCAAACTGGGCTGGTAAATCCCACGAGCTACTGGCCCATCTATCGTCCCCCACTTGTTTTCTGCTAATTATGATTTGATCTTTAGAGTATAAAATCTGAAACTAACGCAGTTAGGAAATTTAAACATTTTATTCTATGGTTCACTTGGTGAAACATGAAACAACTGAACCAAAAAAAAGTGTAAAGCATAAATTCACAAAAATGAACTTTCCAATTATTCAAAAGAGTGGCCCTGATTCCATCTCCTCTCTTTCATTTTAAATTATGCACAGATAGCATGTAAAAACAAGTCTGAGACACAAAGAATATTAAGAAATGTTAAATTAATTATTTACTGAAAAAAAACACAAAGGTATGAGTAAAAAAAATCAAAAGCATTGCCTTCTATTACAAAATAATATCTGCTTTCGAAAAATAGCTTATCATCTTATTAGATAATCAATCACATATCCAAACAGCTGTCGCAGATAAACTGTTTCTTTATTTCACAAGAAGTGGACAACTCGTGGCACCATTGGTAGCATTTCCCACATGGGATCCATTTCTCGCCGCATTTGTCACCAGAAAATGGTTTCCCACTAAATTGACAATCGACATCGTCATCACTATCCTCATTGTCTGTTGACACATAAATCTCTTCGGTCTCATCATAAGAAGAACCGTCACTTGAAGTATCAAGGAATGGTTTCCTTCGCTTCTGTTGGCGAGCAGACTTCTTTTTCTGAGTATCTGATGTGGAGGGTTGGAAATTTGACGAGGAATCTTTGTAGACTGATGATAGTTTTCCAGGAGCTGATGACGAAGTTGCGGTGGTGGTCTTGGATCTTTTAAGAGCTGAAGAGGATATTTTTGAGAATTCCTCGGTTATTTTAGGATCCAATGTCTTAGTCAAAGGGTGGGAAGAGGAAGCAAATGGAAGCTTCTTTCGATAACTCTTTGGTGGTTGTTCTTCAACATTTTCTGCCTTGCGATTTTCTTTGTAGCCTCCTGAAATTTTTCTTTATGTGGGGTTCCTGTCACTAGAAACGTTTCACCGCGCCTGTTTGAGGTTGAAGGCAGAATTGCTGGAACTTCTCTAATGACCTTTGGAGATATTTTCTAGGATGAAGAGCATCCACATGTTAAAGCAAAATCTGGTATTGATCTTCAGGTGTTGGCAAAGACAATTCAAGTATTAAAGGACCTAACGATGTAACGTCCTGTGTCATCGGAGCTCTAGATGTTGAAGGATGCTCTGAACGAGCACTCTGATTCCCAGTTGACTAAACAACAAATTCGGTTTCATGGAAAATATCTGGATTGAAAGGATAGAGGCATGTCTTCCTGAATCCATTGATTGCTGTTTCCAGGGTTGCAGCTTGCACATAGCCTTTCCTAAACAGTGAAGCAACCTGAAGCTTTCTGACAATACGGTTCGGATTATTTGAGAGCCAATTCTCAACAGATTTTGCGTAGTATGTCTTAAGAGGAAACATGAAAGACACATCCATGGGTTGCATCTTGGCTGTAGAATGTGGAGGCAGGCAAACAATTGAGACGCCAGTTTCTCGGGCTCTCTATATCAGATATATGTTGCGAGTGTGTGAATATTGGCCATCTAAGACAAGAACAATTGGGTTTTCTTTAGTTGGCCTCACTTTGACAATAAAATGTTCCAACCACATGGAAAAAAAGGGGGCCACTGATCCACCCATTTTCAGAGACACCACCTATCGAGGTGCTAGATGGAACACCTGCCACTGCTTCTGAGGAAAGATTAACATGGGGATAACGAACTGCCCTTCTGCAGACATGCAACAGACTGCAGTGATGGTTGCTCCTCGTTCTGCAGAAGCCAGCTTGTGTACTTCTTTTTTTCCTTTGGCTGTTATTATTTTAGTCGCTTTATGCTGTACAACATTAAATACTCTAGAAGGATCAGAAATAACCTTCTCTAGCTCCTGTTTGAATATGGATAAAAATTTCTGAACATTTTCACGCGTAAATCCTTGAATTCTAGCCAGGTATAGATTTTGTGGTTTTCTAACAGAAAGATGTGGGTGTCTTTTCAAGAAAAGACGCTGCCATTTGCGGCCAGCCTGTCCTGTCTTTGTAGAAAAAGGGTGAGAAAGATTGTTCTAGATAGCTAACTGGAAAGCCATCCTCTTAAGATCTGCCAGAGTCATTCCATAATAGTTCCTTTGCATTTCCAGACAATAATCGACCAGCAAGTTTTCAACCTACTCAGTTAAAGTAGGGTTTCTTCCTATTTTCTTTTTCACACATTCTTCAGCTTGAACACCAGACTTAACATAGTCCTTCAAAGTTGCTCTTGGTTTGTTAAACGCTTTTACGGCAGTTTTGTATCTCATCTTTTTATCCCTTACAGCTTTTATGGCTTCTATCATAGATTCCTTGTTCCACTGCTTACGTTTCCCAACTAGAAACACACCAATAAAAAAATACTATACCAACTGAGAGAGTTATAAATTTCATCCCAGGGATGAAATTTGGGGCTCACCTAGGGGACGAAATGAGGGCCAGTGTACACAAACAATATGGCGGCAGGATTCTCAAAACACGCTTTGTTTCTTGTCCTGTAGCCTACGCATTGTAAAAATAGACATCATAAGCTATATATTACAGATATATAGTGATTTATTTACATACCTTAGTAAGAGATATGGCCTTGGAAATGTGGAAAAAATAATTACTCGAACATTTACAAAAAATGGAAATAAAAATAACACATGCAAAAACAAACACAGAGCCACAAGTTCATTACAGACTCGCTAATGCGTCATTGGTGAGGTTTAACACGGGCTTCCGCCATGCTGCAGCACTTACCAGACGATAAACCCAGGGGAATGGAATTAGGCGCGGGGACGAATAACGAACGGGCCCTGTACCTTACGTTTATGTAACAGAGTATATTATTTATTTGTTATCTTTGGTTAGCTGTGATACTCTTTTATCCAAAATATTTATGTAACTGTATCCAATAGTTCATCTATATCTTATTTTTATATCTCGATTATGAAAATATTGCATTTGTTTGTGCACACAGTTTATAAACAAGGTAATACTTTGTCTCAAATATTTAATTTATTTTAATTTATTAATTCCCATCACTTGTTAGTGATTGCCATAATTAGCTCAGGAATGTACAAAGAAGAAGCATGTAAATGATTACAGCAAAATGTTGAACACTGTAATTTGATGTAGTTTAGGTGCTACTTAATCGTGCGAAGAATGGACCAAATCCTTCTAGACATATTGTGTAGTGTAGGTAGTGTGAGGTTGTACCAGATCTCCCACTGGTACATAAAGAGTGTAGTATAGCTAGTGTGAGGTTGTACCAGATCTCCCACTGGTACATAAAGAGTGTAGTATAGCTAGTGTGAGGTTGTACCAGATCTCTCACTGGTACATAAAGAGTGTAGTATAGCTAGTGTGAGGTTGTACCAGATCTCCCACTGGTACATAAAGAGTGTAGTATAGCTAGTGTGAGGTTGTACCAGATCTCCCACTGGTACATAAAGAGTGTAGTATAGCTAGTGTGAGGTTGTACCAGATCTCTCACTGGTACATAAAGAGTGTAGTATAGCTAGTGTGAGGTTGTACCAGATCTCCCACTGGTACATAAAGAGTGTAGTATAGCTAGTGTGAGGTTGTACCAGATCTCCCACTGGTACATAAAGAGTGTAGTATAGCTAGTGTGAGGTTGTACCAGATCTCTCACTGGTACATAAAGAGTGTAGTATAGCTAGTGTGAGGTTGTACCAGATCTCCCACTGGTACATAAAGAGTGTAGTATATCTAGTGTGAGGTTGTACCAGATCTCCCACTGGTACATGAAGAGTGTAGTATAGCTAGTGTGAGGTTGTACCAGATCTGCCACTGGTACATGAAGAGTGTAGTATAGCTAGTGTGAGGTTGTACCAGATCTCCCACTGGTACACGAAGAGTGTAGTATAGCTAGTGTGAGGTTGTACCAGATCTGCCACTGGTACATGAAGAGTGTAGTATATCTAGTGTGAGGTTGTACCAGATCTCCCACTGGTACATAAAGAGTGTAGTATAGCTAGTGTGAGGTTGTACCAGATCTCCCACTGGTACATAAAGAGTGTAGTATAGCTAGTGTGAGGTTGTACAAGATCACCCACTGGTACATAAAGAGTGTAGCATAGCTAGTGTGAGGTTGTACCAGATCTGCCACTGGTACATAAAGAGTGTAGTATAGCTAGTGTGATGTTGTACCAGATCTCCCACTGGTACATGAAGAGTGTAGTATATCTAGTGTGAGGTTGTACCAGATCTGCCACTGGTACATGAAGAGTGTAGTATAGGTAGTGTGATGTTATACCAGATCTCCCACTGGTACATAAAGAGTGTAGTATAGCTAGTGTGAGGTTGTACCAGATCTCTCACTGGTACATAAAGAGTGTAGTATAGCTAGTGTGAGGTTGTACCAGATCTCTCACTGGTACATAAAGAGTGTAGTATAGCTAGTGTGAGGTTGTACCAGATCTCCCACTGGTACATGAAGAGTGTAGTATATCTAGTGTGAGGTTGTACCAGATCTCCCACTGGTACATGAAGAGTGTAGTATATCTAGTGTGAGGTTGTACCAGATCTCCCACTGGTACATGAAGAGTGTAGTATATCTAGTGTGAGGTTGTACCAGATCTCTCACTGGTACACGAAGAGTGTAGTGTAGGTAGTGTGAGGTTGTACCAGATCTCCCACTGGTACATAAAGAGTGTAGTATAGCTAGTGTGAGGTTGTAACAGATCTGCCACTGGTACATAAAGAGTGTAGTATAGCTAGTGTGATGTTGTACCAGATCTCCCACTGGTACATGAAGAGTGTAGTATATCTAGTGTGAGGTTGTACCAGATCTGCCACTGGTACATGAAGAGTGTAGTATAGCTAGTGTGATGTTGTACCAGATCTCCCACTGGTACATAGCTAGTGTGAGGTTGTACCAGATCTCCACTGGTACATGAAGAGTGTAGTATAGCTAGTGTGAGGTTGTACCAGATCTGCCACTGGTACATAAAGAGTGTAGTATAGCTAGTGTGAGGTTGTACCAGATCTCCCACTGGCACATGAAGAGTGTAGTATATCTAGTGTGAGGTTGTACCAGATCTCCCACTGGTACATAAAGAGTGTAGTATAGCTAGTGTGAGGTTGTACCAGATCTGCCACTGGTACATGAAGAGTGTAGTATAGCTAGTGTGAGGTTGTACCAGATCTCCACTGGTACATAAAGAGTGTAGTATAGCTAGTGTGAGGTTGTACCAGATCTGCCACTGGTACATGAAGAGTGTAGTATAGCTAGTGTGAGGTTGTACCAGATCTCCCACTGGTACATGAAGAGTGTAGTATATCTAGTGTGAGGTTGTACCAGATCTCTCACTGGTACATGAAGAGTGTAGTATAGCTAGTGTGAGGTTGTACCAGATCTCCCACTGGTACATAAAGAGTGTAGTATAGCTAGTGTGAGGTTGTACCAGATCTCCCACTGGTACATGAAGAGTGTAGTATAGCTAGTGTGAGGTTGTACCAGATCTCCCACTGGTACATGAAGAGTGTAGTATATCTAGTGTGAGGTTGTACCAGATCTCTCACTGGTACACGAAGAGTGTAGTGTAGGTAGTGTGAGGTTGTACCAGATCTCCCACTGGTACATAAAGAGTGTAGTATAGCTAGTGTGAGGTTGTACCAAATCTCCCACTGGTACATGAAGAGTGTAGTATAGCTAGTGTGAGGTTGTACCAGATCTCCCACTGGTACATAAAGAGTGTAGTATAGCTAGTGTGAGGTTGTACCAGATCTCCCACTGGTACACGAAGAGTGTAGTGTAGGTAGTGTGAGGTTGTACCAGATCTCTCACTGGTACACGAAGAGTGTAGTGTAGGTAGTGTGAGGTTGTACCAGATCTCCCACTGGTACATAAAGATTGTAGTATAGCTAGTGTGAGGTTGTACCAGATCTCCCACTGGTACATAAAGAGTGTAGTATAGCTAGTGTGAGGTTGTACCAGATCTCCCACTGGTACATGAAGAGTGTAGTATAGCTAGTGTGAGGTTGTACCAGATCTCCCACTGGTACATAAAGAGTGTAGTATAGCTAGTGTGAGGTTGTACCAGATCTCCCACTGGTACATGAAGAGTGTAGTATAGCTAGTGTGAGGTTGTACCAGATCTCCCACTGGTACATAAAGAGTGTAGTATAGCTAGTGTGAGGTTGTACCAGATCTCCCACTGGTACATGAAGAGTGTAGTATAGCTAGTGTGAGGTTGTACCAGATCTCCCACTGGTACATAAAGAGTGTAGTATAGCTAGTGTGAGGTTGTACCAGATCTCCCACTGGTACATAAAGAGTGTAGTATAGCTAGTGTGAGGTTGTACCAGATCTCCCACTGGTACATAAAGAGTGTAGTATAGCTAGTGTGAGGTTGTACCAGATCTCCCACTGGTACATAAAGAGTGTAGTATAGCTAGTGTGAGGTTGTACCAGATCTGCCAGTCCTCACATAACTTATCACCATTCCGGTCTGTACGCTTACATATTAATTACACTCATCCTTTCGGGATGATGACGTAAATTAATTGAGGAAATGTACCTGCATTTGTATGAAGGGAGAGGGGAGATCATTGAGCAAAAACCACCCTCAGTATACCTAGCCGGTTTTTGAACCTTGATCTCAGTCATTGGAAGACCTGAATGAATTAGCGACACTTAGACCACGTGCCCACCTGTGCGGTTAACTTACAGATTAGGTACATGTTTTAACGTAATAAATGATAAATATACAAACAAACCAAGAGGCTGTCACTGGGAAACTGGACGACCCTCCCGGGGCGTGCTAAAAGCTCTTTGAGAGGCCTCCTGCCCGTTTTCTAAGGGCCCAGTCCAAACTTTGAGAGTTCGGTCAAAACGTGCAAATTATCCAACGGTTGTTTGCACTTATTTCACAATAACATTTATTAACGCCTTGTTTTGAAACTGATGTGATATTAGTTCCTAGCACAGCCGCTAGAGCAAGACATGATTTGGTTGATTCCATGGCTCATATTCGAATAACTAACCCTCTCAACCCCCAAACCCCCTCCTTCTAACTTTACAGAAAGACAATACTTCTGACAAGTCTTCATGAATATCCCCCAGGAGCGCTGACTGCATCCTCTCCCAGTGAAGTGTTGTGAGTAACATGGGGGGGTAGGGGATGATTCAGAGATCTGATAAGAGGGGAAGGGGAAGAGTTCATAAAACATTAATTAGCCTGTTAGCGGCGGATGTCGTGTTAATTTCCTCGCAAGCAACAGTTCACCCCTCCCTCTGTGTTGCTCTTCTTGAAAGTCTCTTGAAGGGTGCGAGACCCTCTAAGGACCCTTAGGCACACATCTCCCCTTCACGCTCTTCATACTACTGTCAACCAATGTCAAGATATTAGGGTGGAGAAACACATCTGACTGGCAGAGCCTGTGACGTCACTCAGTACTAGCCAGCGACTAAAGCCGTGTTCACAAATGTCGTTTATCATAATGAACATCGAGCCAAATGAATGGAACATGGAACATCGAGCCAAATTTGTTTTAATTGTTGCTTTCCGTTTACATTTGAGCTCCCGGGAACGGCAAATTTTGGATCCTTTGGAAAGAGTAAAATCTATTGTTACAGTTTCTTCGATTATCTGCACATAGGGCAACAGAACAGCTGGGAGTTTTTTTTATGTCTGATTGGAAACACGTGTAATTAAAATTGAAGAACGTACCCAGAAAGTGTGATTGTTCAACAATGACTTGTAACTAGGGAGAAATTACCTCAAGTCCTGTATCCTGTGTATTATATCAAATAGGAGAGAAACTATCATAAAATAATAAACAGCTTGATAAGAACAATACAACTACATATATTTAGTATTATAGTTACTACTATTGAATCATTAACTAGAACCTCCCCGCTGTATTTTATAATAGCATATTAAAACAGATACTTGAGTGGTAAACATAATAAAGTAACTAACTATACACGAAAAAACCACTACCAGGCAAACACAAATAAATAAATAATCATAAAGATAAACGACAGGACCGTCCAAAACACACGGACCGCACGACATACTACTAACTTCTATGTTCTGGCTGACGTAAGCAATGACATCAACAAATTCTTACAAACAGCGCTACCTATCTATTCTCTTTACATAAGTATTTATTGTTTCTCTCTCTATTTCTCCTACTCTATCTCATTTAATATATTTCTTTCTCAAAAGCTCAAAGTCTATGGCTAAAGGCGAATATAGGATCCGTTCTTTCAGAAAGGTTTTCCTGATGACGTCAACAGGGTAGTTCCTGATATATCCACACATCAGTCACACACATGATTTGTTAATGACGTCACTCTTGGAAGGAGTTATAGCCCAGTCTTGCAGTAGCCAGACCTCTGACTATATCCCTAGGAGTGCTATCTCCCTAACCTAGGGTATAGTTGTACATTTACTGTCACATAGCACGTTGTTCAACTGGAGGCTGTAACATAGAGATACAAGATAATGTCACAGTGGGGGGGGGGGGGGGGGAAGCTCACTAGCACCGACAAGTCTGTACAGGCAACATGTTAAGAGAAGACAGAGTATAGCTCTTATAACTGCGCAGTTTCCCGGTCCAGACACAACGTCTTGAACTGTGCAGGCGTAACGTTGTACAAAAGCTTGCGTGGGGACCGGGCTAAGTAGACCCCCCCCCCCTCCATTAACCCTCGGGGCAGTAAATATCCCCTGTCCGCTCCATACCACGGTCCAATGAGGAGAACGATCATTAATCGGAATCACTGTTCATTTACAAACTGAAACTAAAACTGAAACCAAAACTGAAACTGATTTCTTACGAGGGAGAAGACCCTCTCTTATAGTTCCGGGGTCGTGGGTTCACATCAGAGCTACTATTTATTAATCTGTACACAGAGAAACTGCTCTGACCTAGAACCTCCCCTCCCTCTAGTGGGTCAGATAAGCCCCCCCCCCCCCCCTGTTCTGTCCATTGTTTCGATAGTTAGACAGACAGACAGACCACGTTTGGTCGGAAGAGGACCAAAGATGGCCCGGAATCGTTGTGAAGGGGCAAGAGGGAGGGGAGTCCCGTTTATCCGGCTCAAATATCTTCCCTCGGCGACAATAGGACATAGCAGGGCAACAGACTCCTCGGTAATTTGTCAATTCCCCGCTCGACCTCTATCTGTACATATACATCATCCTCTTTTCGCCTCACTCCCTCCTTCGTCCTTCATCCTGATCCTGGAACAGAAATCCTATTGGACATGTTTTTATGACGTCCTCTCTGTTCGGGGCAAGAAGGTCACATTTAGACTTGTTGTGTTTCGTTCGTGGGGTCCATATTTAGTTGGCAGACTGGACATCTCACTCAAAATGTAAGTTATTGTGAGAAACACCTCCCCCCGCTTGGCTGGTTGCGTCAAACAGGGGCAGGAGTTGAAAAGTCAGGAGTAAAATAAATTATTATTTAGATATTTTAAAACTGTTTTCAACATAAGTTTGAAGAAATTACCTTCTCAACGACCAGCATGAGACGTATAATTAGCATGTTGATGTCGTGGTGTGAGATCTCACTGTTGTTACATCTTTAACAAGGAGACTGACATCTCACTGTTGTTACATCTGTAACAAGGAGGCTGTCATCTCACTGTTGTTACATCTGTAACAAGGAGACTGACATCTCACTGTTGTTACATCTGTAACAAGGAGACTGACATCTCACTGTTGTTACATCTGTAACAAGGAGACTGACATCTCACTGTTGTTACATCTGTAACAGAGAGACTGACATCTCACTGTTGTTACATCTGTAACAGAGACTGACATCTCACTAATGTTACATCTGTAACAAGGAGACTGACATCTCACTGTTGTTACATCTGTAAAAGAGAGACTGACATCTCACTGTTGTTACATCTGTAACAAGGAGACTGTCATCTCACTGTTGTTACATCTGTAACAGAGACTGACATCTCACTAATGTTACATCTGTAACAAGGAGACTGACATCTCACTGTTGTTACATCTGTAACAAGGAGACTGACATCTCACTGTTGTTACATCTGTAACAGGGAGACTGACATCTCACTGTTGTTACATCTGTAACAAGGAGACTGACATCTCACTGTTGTTACATCTGTAACAAGGAGACTGACATCTCACTGTTGTTACATCTGTAACAAGGAGACTGACATCTCACTGTTGTTACATCTGTAACAGGGGTGACCAGAGTTCGGCTTGCATAATAGTTTCACTAGGGTAGTGCTAGCTGCACTAAAATATGTCTGTGTTTTTCTCTGCGTCCTTAAAATGGTTTGAATTTTTAATAATAATAAAGAAACTATCCCAATTATAATAGAGCTATTACCATATTTTATTACTAAAACAATAATAAGATAATCCTAACATAAAGTTAGGGCCTAGCTATGTTTTATCCTAGTTAAAATATTGCATCACTAAGAAAATATCAAATGTGAGTTAGGTTATGTTTACCTCTGGTCCGCTGAAGTACTCTCTGTCGATGTTTGATGGAAGTCAAACCGCCCATTCGTGGATTTACATGGGAATAAGATACAGAATTAATAGAGTATTAATTAACTAAATATTTAATTTTTAATAATAAAACACAAAACACGTAGCTCTGTAACACTATTGAATTAATCGAGCCGCGTTTTGGGCGTCGATCGAAACACTACGGATTAATTCCCTGATATAATAATGCTGTGAAGATGTTTAGGTTGTCTATAGCTCAGTGGTCGAGCACTAATTAAATCGGTATATTAATAAAATTAAAGAAAGAGAACTGTTGATGGCTGTTGATTCACACGCGGTTTATTTAAATGACATCTGTTAAATACTTATACATACTCAAATTAAATACTTTATATCAATACACACTTGTGATATTAATGTAAGTTATTTTATACTGTGTTAGACTGTGACTGCCAGTGTGTGACTTGTGCGTGGGCGGGGGTGTGCCTTAAACATACGCACAACGGCTTATATATGACATACCCCTTGCATCTTTCTCCCCTCGTCACCAGTGTTAAAACTAACTAATAGAAAAGAGTCCTGGCGACAGGTGTTGTGAAGGCTAGCTTCTTATTGGTATAGAGAAGTGGCGTCTTTGCCAAATACTGCGGAGTTGTTCCTTTAACAGGAAGAATGGTATTAAAAATATAATTTTACTGGTAAAATCCTTTTCCCATTATTTCTAAAATGCGCGTGTTTCTTCATGGGTGAATCTTAAAAGGATACTCTACATATGTTACTTTAAAGAAAACTTGCCTTCATCCATGACTTTTTATATATTTTAGATTGATCCAAACCAATATCATTACAACTCATGTGATTTTGTAAGACCTTACTTTTTTGTAGAAAGCATTTTTTTCCAAAATGTCTTCCTAATCACCCTCCACCCAAATGTGAACCCATTTCCTCTAAATTGTGAACTCCCTATCCCTACCCTAACAGTTTAATTGAAATATGTATATCCCAGACGGGTAGTAATATTTGGAGCTAAAATCAATGGTCATTATTTAAATGTCTTGAAGAGTTGAATTACTCTTTTGTAAATAGACATTGAATAAAGGTGACATACTAACAGTTAGAAAGGCATAGGGTAGTTAGAGAAACACTTACTGTTAAGGGGAAGGTTTTCTGAACAATAAAGATAACAAATAACTATTATAAAAATATGGTTTATTCAACATGCAACAACAAGTTCACCAGTAAGTTAGCTGACTACTAACCATGTAACCATTCAACATAATGGCTCGTTCAACAAACGTTCTCAGTATATCTCCCAGATATGATATTTTAAGATACGGGCTCAATGCGTGATTTACAAGATTAAAGCACTAAATTGTACCAAGACAAAAGTTACCAAAAAGGGGTCAAGGTAAAGCTTAAGACACCAGAACTACCTGTGACCAAGCCAATCTACCTGTGACCAAGCCAAACTACTGTGACCAAGCCAAACTACCTGTGACCAAGCCAATCTTCTTGGCATAGAACAATTTACATTCATCCTAGACACGTTTTCGTTACATTTACAACAAGGCATCACTTGCGATCAGAACGTCCCCATTAGACTTGGGCTGTACGAGAAGGATGCAATAAATTAATAATAGTAAAAAAGATATCCCAACACATATTATTTACAACGCAACAAATATATTATACTCCTAGAATACTCTAATAACAATTATTGAGAAAAGATCACAAAAAAATACATTTCCATATCTCCAATAATATTCATGAAAAGTAATTTAGATTTTACGTAATAAAAATTGTGAAGCCCGAATTCTCATCAAAGTGACATTAACTATTTATACGTAAACTCTCATAAAGTAAATTAAAGCTCACAATAATTTTAATCGTTATGATTATCTATGGCCTAATCCAATATAGCGCCAGTGGCGTTGGAACAATTGTTGCGACTTGCAATCACCAAGCTCAAGAAGTAACATTGATTCAATTTTAGACGTGAAAAATGGATTATTTAGTAGTTGCCAAGTTTAAGGTGCGGCAGAAGGGAGAGGGAGTAGTTTTACAGTTTTTATAACATTAAATTTCTTTGGCCAAAATAAATCAAATATTTCTCCAATAGCAACATGGAGTTTAGTTTTCTGCACATTCTAGTATCAACAGATCTTGAATATCTGTCAAGGGTGTCCTGGAATTCTGTCAAAACTTTTTCTCTTTATTTAAAAAGTTTTGACAAAATTCCAAGACATCCTTTACAGATATTCAAGATCTGTTGATATTAGCATGGTCAGAAAACTAAACTCCATGTTGCTATTGGAGAAATATTTGATTTATTTTGGCCAAAACATTTCAATTCTATAAAAACTGTAAAAATACTTACTCTCCCTTCTGCCGCACCTTAAGACATGACAGGAATTTTGAAATACAGAAAGAGCGTGCTTCCCGGTCCAGTGGACCTCAAAGAGTTTCTTCAGAACCAACTGAGCGGCTATTTATACAGCCTCAGTCACACAAGAGGGAGGAGGGGTTTACAATCACGTGGTAGAGGGGAAGTATGATCTGTCCTACTTGGCTGGAAATGACGTCACAGTCTCTCTTTCTGTCAATGCTGAAGATTGTAGGAGTGTTGATGCTGAGTGCAGCCAGTGGTTGATATCGTATATTGATTGGGGCAAGGTTGGAGACTAGATAAGTTATATGTGTCTATAATAGGTGATTCTATTAGTTTGTTCTTTTATGCAGTTCACTACTGTAGAATTTTCTCAAAGTCATATAAAATATTAAGATAGGTTTAATGATTCAACTTTGTAGCATATAAATATAATACGGTCTATAAAACTAAACTTACTTGCTCTAGTTAATCTCCCCATATAGTCACATGCTCTTACCAACAATCCTCCAGGGGTAATAGTATTGGCACGCAAGGTCTGAGGAGGTGGCAAGCAAGGTCTGAGGAAATGGCAAGTGAGGTCTGAGAAGTGGCAAGCAAGTTGAGGAAGTGGCAAGCAAGGTCTGAGGAAGTGGCAAGCAAGGTCTGAGGAAGTGGCAAGCAAGGTCTGAGGAAGTGGCAAGCAAGGCCTGAGGAAGTGGCAAGCGAGGTCTGAGGAAGTGGCAAGCAAGGTCTGAGGAAGTGGCAAGCAAGGCCTGAGGAAGTGGCAAGCAAGGCCTGAGGAAGTGGCAAGCAAGGCCTGAGGAAGTGGTAAGCAAGGCCTGAGTACGCACAGTCGATGCCTCCATCCAGATGATGTCATAGCTTAAAACATATCTTGACGAACATGTTCAAACCTACATCTTGCTTTAAGACACAATGACCACTTAGCTCACTGGCTGCCGTGACTGTATAGCCTACTGAACTTAAAGTATCGCGTTCGATGCCAGATATTTCCAGAAAAAATTATCAAATTAGAGTTTCCCCTTTCATTGTGATTAATTAATGGTCGGAGGACTGGGTGTTGTACACGTTATAGATTTGCGTTAGTGTATAATTCATTTGCTAATTTGATAAGTCGGTTCAGAAATGGAGCTTTAAATGCCTCAATTTTTATTTTTCGAGATAAAGAGATAGTATTGTAATCGTGAACATTGTTTACCTCAAGATTATCTTTGTTTTAAGTGTGGTCGAACCTAAAAAAGTGTATTTAACAATTCTGTTTGTCTGTCTTTCCCTGAGATGAAAAGTGTAGGGGGATTTTTTTCAAATTTGATATTCATATGTTATAGGGAAATAGCTCTAAAGGTTTTATTTTATTTTGACAGGTTTGAATCCACATCACGACATTGTTAATCATTATGTGTCCATTTGGGGCTACTGCACCATTGTTGTCCGTCTCTCTTTGTCTTACGTAAGCATTGTTCTGTCTGTCCCATCCCCCCTTGTCAGCGAAAATAAACAAAGCTACTCTCCTAAGATGCTTACGTAATAATTGAACTTACTCATGAATTTTTTTTTAATTTAATATTTCAAAAAATTACTAGCGATTTGGTCAAAATGGGTGCCGAAGGAATATTTTATATGATCAATATTAATGTATGCTTATTCATCAAAAAGTGAATAATTTGAGGGTAGTTTATGCACGACAATATCTAGATAATTTGAAATTTTATAAATAAGCTGGTTTTGAAGAGTGTGTTCTAAATGAGTATCTGGAAATAGTTTTTCGTGTTAAATAAGCATACGTTTTTATTTTAAAAATTAAAAATAATTGTATAGTTTTTTAAAAATAAGTTATTTTTAAACATTTGAAATTTGCTAAAAATACTTAAACAGTTTGTTTGAAAATGAATATTTAAAGAGTGTTTATTGTGATTAACAAGATGTGTTTGTTTTTAGGAGGGAAATTTACTGAAAACTTGTTTTGCTTAATGGTGACCTGGTGGTCTAGGGGTAAGGTGTCAGACTTCTATTCTGGCGGCCGGGGTTCGATCCTCGGTCCCGGCAAAGATTTATCTGATTACCAAACCCTTCCTTCACCTCCGACAAGACATCTTGTGAATGTGAGGAATGCCAGGCCTCCACCGTGGTTCGGATTCCATGTTAAACTGTTGGTCCTTCATTTCATCTCACAATCACCCTACCATTACACATTAGCGTAAGTGCGTATAACCCGAATGGGTAGTAAGACGCGGTGCTAATAATAATAATAATAATAATAATAATAATATTTTGCTTAATTTTCTTTCAAACTATAACTAACTATACACTGTGCGCTTGTGTGGTACTGTATGTATACAATACGAGCTAGAGACAAACATTGACTGTCCATGTTTTCATGAAAGTGTCCTTGTTTTCTTGTTGGCAGCACTGCCGCGGGAAGGTCCGCTGATCGAGGGAATCTTGTCCTCATACTCTGTTGGAGATTACGTGTCAGGCAACTGCACATCCCACAAGTCCAACCCTCCAGCCAGCCTCGCTTGGCACATCAACGGCATACAGGTAATAAATACCTCCTCTACTCTCCTGGTATAGGAGCGCTGTACCCACCACTGACTGAGGGACTACATACAGGTAATAAATACCTCCTCTACTCTCCTGCTCTCCTGGTATAGGAGCGCTGTACCCACTACTGACTGAGGGACTACATACAGGTAATAAATACCTCCTCTACTCTCCTGCTCTCCTGCTCTCCTGGTATAGGAGCGCTGTACCCACTACTGACTGAGGGACTACATACAGGTAATAAATACCTCCTCTACTCTCCTGCTCTCCTGCTCTCCTGGTATAGGTGCGCTGTACCCACTACTGACTGAGGGACTACATACAGGTAATAAATACCTCCTCTACTCTCCTGCTCTCCTGGTATAGGAGCGCTGTACCCACTACTGACTGAGGGACTACATACAGGTAATAAATACCTCCTCTAGTCTCCTGCTCTCCTGGTATAGGAGCGCTGTACCCACTACTGACTGAGGGACTACATACAGGTAATAAATACCTCCTCTACTCTCCTGCTCTCCTGGTATAGGAGCGCTGTACCCACTACTGACTGAGGGACTACATACAGGTAATAAATACCTCCTCTAGTCTCCTGCTCTCCTGCTCTCCTGGTATAGGTGCGCTGTACCCACCACTGACTGAGGGACTACATACAGGTAATAAATACCTCCTCTACTCTCCTGCTCTCCTGCTCTCCTGGTATAGGAGCGCTGTACCCACTACTGACTGAGGGACTACATACAGGTAATAAATACCTCCTCTAGTCTCCTGCTCTCCCGGTATAGGAGCGCTGTACCCACTACTGACTGAGGGACTACATACAGGTAATAAATACCTCCTCTACTCTCCTGCTCTCCTGGTATAGGAGCGCTGTACCCACCACTAACTGAGGGTGTCCAGGGACTATGACTGATATTTTATTATTATTTCCAATCTTTCCTCATTGGAAAGGCTTGGTCGGTTATTTATCTTCCACCCTCCTTTTCCTGAGTCCTTAGATTATCATGCTCCAGTTCCTGCCGGTCTCTAGCCGTGTCCTGGTCCAATTCCGGAGTAGAGAGTGCTCCTCCAAGTGAGGAGTGAGGAGAATGAAGACCACCAAATGTTCGGATTAGACGGTACCAACCCGCCTATCGACTGGTCGGACGTAAATACGTCCCTGCTCGCCAAAAGAGATAGCAGCTGAGCTTTCCGTGGAGAAGCATTAAGAGAAATGTCCTCCCTTATCGCCAGAAGGAAGCACTGTCCCCCGCTGCCCCTGTGAGGATCCAGTATCGATCTGAGGGTTACCTCGTTTGAGGCGAGGTCCATATCGCTCTTAACCAACTGTTACTCCCCACAGTCAGCCATCCGAGCGAGAGAAAGACACCACAAACACCATGACGTGGTTGTCACTAACACTAGTCTAGAGCCTTGGTACTCGCGAGGTTTACAACCACCACGGCTGTACTGTACATTGATATTACTCCTCCACCTCCATGGAGGTCTATACTCCTCCAGAAGCGAGTGTCCCAGAGCTCCTCAACACAGCAAGTCGTAAGAATATCCACAGCGCTATTTTGCTCAATTTATGTTAACAGTTTCCTACTCCCCATAAAAGTGGATTACATAATTTTTTCATTCAAGATTTGTTCCGGGACCACTCCCCTCCCCTTCTTGGTTCTCTTCTCGGGGCGTTCACAAACTCTTTGGTTCATGTTGAAAAGGGGGTAAGACGGGGGTATTTAGGGGGTAGAGGGGAGTTGGTGAGTTTACAATTCTCTTAATGACATGGAAACAGGGATTCCAGGGGATGAAGGGGACAGGAAGGCTGGAAAATAATTAAAAATGTTCAATCGAGACTGACCGGCTCATTAGGCGGGCGCTCTTTCATTATTGTTTTTATTGTTATTTTCTGAGATCCCGGCGTACAGAGAGGGTTTATCACTACTGTCAGAGTTAGTGTGTGTTAGTGTGTGTTAGTGTGCTAGTCCCTGATATTCCAGCAATGTTAGATTAGTGTGTCGTCACTACTGTCATTACTGCTTGGTAATGTTCTATGGTCCGTATCTTACTACCCGTCCCCGGAGGGGATGTAGAGGAGGTATTTCCACCAGCCTGGGTTTGAATCCCGGTATGAGCGTTCAGGAACTATGTAATACCGGATCAAAGGACTTGGTTCAAATCTAGGTCAGGTCGAGTCTATGTGGTAACCAGTATCAGGAGTTCAAAGTGTATCTTACACCAGTAGGTAGCATGTGTGTGTACTGAGGGTCCTGGGTTCACTTCCTGGAAAAGCACCGGTGTGTTGAGGATGTAACCCAATCCTCCAGATAGTGGACAATGGCCGACAGACTCAACCATAGCATGGAGTGGCAGTGGTAGTGTTATACAATTATAGCATGGAGCAGTAGTGGTAGTGTTATACAACCATAGCATGGAGCAGCAGTGGTAGTGTTATACAATTATAGCATGGAGCAGTAGTGGTAGTGTTATACAACCATAGCATGGAGCAGCAGTGGTAGTGTTATACAATCATAGCATGTAGCGGTAGTGGTAGTGTTATATAACCATAGCATGTAGCAGCAGTGGTAGTGTTATACAATCATAGCATGTAGCGGTAGTGGTAGTGTTATACAACCATAGCATGTAGCAGCAGTGGTAGTGTTATATAATTATAGCATGTAGCAGCAGTGGTAGTGTTATATAACCATAGCATGTAGCAGCAGTGGTAGTGTTATACAATCATAGCATGTAGCGGTAGTGGTAGTGTTATACAATCATAGCATGGAGCAGTAGTGGTAGTGTTATACAATCATAGCATGGAGCAGTAGTGGTAGTGTTATACAATCATAGCATGGAGCAGTAGTGGTAGTGTTATACAATCATAGCATGGAGCAGCAGTGGTAGTGTTATACAATCATAGCATGTAGCAGCAGTGGTAGTGTTATACAATCATAGCATGTAGCGGTAGTGGTAGTGTTATACAATCATAGCATGGAGCAGTAGTGGTAGTGTTATACAATCATAGCATGGAGCAGTAGTGGTAGTGTTATACAATCATAGCATGGAGCAGCAGTGGTAGTGTTATACAATCATAGCATGGAGCAGCAGTGGTAGTGTTATACAATCATAGCATGGAGCAACAGTGGTAGTGTTATACAACCATAGCATGGAGCAGCAGTGGTAGTGTTATGCAATCATAGCATGTAGCGGTAGTGGTAGTGTTATACAACCATAGCATGTAGCAGCAGTGGTAGTGTTATAATATTATGCATGTAGCAGCAGTGGTAGTGTTTTTACAACATAGCATGTAGCAGCAGTGGTAGTGTTATACAATCATAGCATGTAGCGGTAGTGGTAGTGTTATACAATCATAGCATGTAGCAGCAGTGGTAGTGTTATACAATCATAGCATGTAGCAGCAGTGGTAGTGTTATACAATCCATAGCATGAGCAGCAGTGGTAGTGTTATACAATCATAGCATGTAGCGTAGTGGTAGTGTTATACAATCATAGCATGGAGCAGCAGTGGTAGTGTTATACAATCATAGCATGTAGCAGCAGTGGTAGTGTTATACAATCATAGCATGTAGCAGCAGTGGTAGTGTTATACAATCATAGCATGTAGCAGAGTGGTAGTGTTATATAAATCATAGCATGTAGCAGCAGTGGTAGTGTTATACAATTATAGCATGTAGCAGCAGTGGTAGTGTTATACAATCATAGCATGTAGCAGCAGTGGTAGTGTTATACAATCATAGCATGTAGCAGCAGTGGTAGTGTTATATAACTCATAGCATGGTAGCAGCAGTGGTAGTGTTATACAATCATAGCATGTAAGCAGTGGTAGTGTTATACAATCATAGCATGGAGCAGCTAGTGGTAGTGTTATACAATATAGCATGTGAGCAGTAGTGGTAGTGTTATAACCATAGCATGAGCAGCAGTGGTAGTGTTATACAATCATAGCATGTAGCAGCAGTGGTAGTGTTATACAATCATAGCATGGAGCAGCAGTGGTAGTGTTATACAATCATAGCATGTAGCAGAGTGGTAGTGTTATATAACCATAGCATGGTAGCAGCAGTGGTAGTGTTATACAATCATAGCATGTAGCGTAGTGGTAGTGTTATACAACCATAGCATGTAGCAGCAGTGGTAGTGTTATAAATATATAGCATGTAGCAGCAGTGGTAGTGTTATATAACCATAGCATGTAGCAGCAGTGGTAGTGTTATACAATCATAGCATGTAGCGGTAGTGGTAGTGTTATACAATCATAGCATGAGCAGTAGTGGTAGTGTTATATACATCATAGCATGGAGCAGTAGTGGTAGTGTTATACAATCATAGCATGGAGCAGAGTGGTAGTGTTATACAATCATAGCATGGAGCAGTAGTGGTAGTGTTATACAATCATAGCATGGAGCAGCAGTGGTAGTGTTATACAATCATAGCATGGAGCAGCAGTGGTAGTGTTATACAACATAGCATGTGCAGCAGTGGTAGTGTTATACAATCATAGCATGTAGCGAGTGGTAGTGTTATATCAACCATAGCATTGTAGCAGCAGTGGTAGTGTTTATACAATCATAGCATGTAGCAGCAGTGGTAGTGTTATAAACATAGCATGTAGCAGCAGTGGTAGTGTTATACAATCATAGCATGTAGCGGTAGTGGTAGTGTTATACAATCATAGCATGTAGCAGTAGTGGTAGTGTTATACAATCATAGCATGGAGCGAGTGGTAGTGTTATACAATCATAGCATGGAGCAGTAGTGGTAGTGTTATACAATCATAGCATGGAGCAGTAGTGGTAGTGTTATACAATCATAGCATGGAGCAGTAGTGGTAGTGTTATACAATCATAGCATGGAGCAGCAGTGGTAGTGTTATACAATCATAGCATGGAGCAGCAGTGGTAGTGTTATACAACATAGCATGGAGCAGCAGTGGTAGTGTTATACAATCATAGCATGGAGCAGCAGTGGTAGTGTTATACAATCATAGCATGGAGCAGCAGTGGTAGTGTTATACAATCATAGCATGGAGCAGAGTGGTAGTGTTATACAATCATAGCATGGAGCAGCAGTGGTAGTGTTATACAATCATAGCATGGAGCAGCAGTGGTAGTGTTATACAATCATAGCATGGAGCAGCAGTGGTAGTGTTATACAATCATAGCATGGTGACTAGTCAGTGGTAGTGTTATACAATCATAGCATGGAGCAGCATTGGTAGTGTTATACAATCATAGCATGAGCGCAGTGGTAGTGTTATACAATCATAGCATGGAGCAGCAGTGTAGTGTTATACAACATAGCATGCACAGTTGTAGTGTTATACAACATAGCATGGAGCAGAGTGGTAGTGTTATACAATCATAGCATGGAGCAGAGTGGTAGTGTTATACAATCATAGCATGAGCAGTAGTGGTAGTGTTATACAATCATAGCATGGAGCGGCAGTGGTAGTGTTATACAATCATAGCATGGAGCGGCAGTGGTATGTTATACAATCATAGCATGGAGCAGTAGTGGTAGTGTTATACAATCATAGCATGGAGCGCAGTGGTAGTGTTATACAATCATAGCATGGAGCGGCAGTGGTAGTGTTATACAATCATAGCATGAGCGGCAGTGGTAGTGTTATACAATCATAGCATGGAGCGGCAGTGGAAGTGTTATACAATCATAGCATGGAGCAGTAGTGGTAGTGTTATACAATCATAGCATGGAGCGGCAGTGGTAGTGTTATACAATCATAGCATGGAGCAGCAGTGGTAGTGTTATACAATCATAGCATGGAGCAGCAGTGGTAGTGTTATACAATCATAGCATGGAGCAGCAGTGGTAGTGTTATACAATCATAGCATGGAGCGGCAGTGGTAGTGTTATACAATCATAGCATGTAGCAGCAGTGGTAGTGTTATACAATCATAGCATGGAGCGGCAGTGGTAGTGTTATACAATCATAGCATGGAGCAGCAGTGGTAGTGTTATACAATCATAGCATGGAGCAGTAGTGTGGTAGTGTTATACAATTATAGCATGTAGCAGCAGTGGTAGTGTTATACAATCATAGCATGTAGCAGGAGTGGTAGTGTTATACAATCATAGCATGTAGCAGCAGTGGTAGTGTTATACAATCATAGCATGTAGCAGCAGTGGTAGTGTTATACAATCATAGCATGGAGCAGCAGTGGTAGTGTTATATAGGCCTAACCTTGTCTAGTGTTATACAAACAGCTCCAACTGCTTCTAGAAAGTGCAACTGTCGTTAAAACGGTAAATGACAATAGCTAATAGTTTGGAAATCCACTAAAACTACTTTAATAAAATCATACGTCAAGTCATGAAGCAGTGTGCACCTTTTGATAATAATTATAAATAATACTAATGACATAGTAAAATGTAATCAATGTTGTATTTTGTAAGTGTCCTTTCTACCCTGTCTTTACTGAACATGTAATTGCTTTGTGAGTGTTTAAATCACCCACTTAATGACATTGATCAATCTCAGTACTGTGATGTTTACTTTTTTTTATAGAGATAGTATTGTAATGGTGAATCATGATTCCCTCTGTCTGCCTGTACCTGGCTATACAGCTATAACCTCGCAGCTGTGATGACAGTCGGACAGACAGTCAGACAGAATCCTCATTTCAGTAATACACAAGAAGATGTGTCCCGTATAACTATCATATTTGGTTTATTGATAATTTAATGACGTCAGAGTTCAAATCATGGAGTGTGTTATTATCCTAAGTGTTTTCTCACTCACACTGTCCATGAAAATGTGGGTACCTTTCATACTTTGTAAATAATCCGAGAGCCGCCTCTGCATCTATCCGGTTGTAAGATTGTTCTCCGAGTTGCGCCTGGATCAGCGCTATACAAGCAACCCGCCGAGCATCACGTCCCAAGCAATTTACAAAGTTCAGAGGGGGAGGGGAGGGGAGGCTGCAAGAGACATTTTAACAAATAAAACATTCTCTGCACTGGAAGACATCAGAACAAATTTGATACCTACACAGATCACTAGTGAGATTAGTACTGACAGTCCACACCCCAGACCATTAATTTCTCAGTAATAGTTTTATTTACAATAGCAAAACTGCCTGAGAAGGTTTATTATAGAAAGTATTATAGTCCTAACCTTATGAGTGAGGAGTGTAGACAATGTGATGAGTGAGGAGTGTAGACAATGTGATGAGTGAGGAATGTAGACAGTGTGATGAGTGAGGAATGTAGACAGTGTGATGAGTGAGGAATGTAGACAGTGTGATGAGTGAGGAATGTAGACAGTGTGATGAGTGAGGAATGTAGACAGTGTGATGAGTGAGGAGTGTAGACAGTGTGATGAGTGAGGAATGTAGACAGTGTAATGAGTGAGGAATGTAGACAGTGTGATGAGTGAGGAATGTAGACAGTGTGATGAGTGAGGAATGTAGACAGTGTGATGAGTGAGGAGTGTAGACAGTGTGATGAGTGAGGAATGTAGACAGTGTGATGAGTGAGGAATGTAGACAGTGTGATGAGTGAGGAATGTAGACAGTGTGATGAGTGAGGAATGTAGACAGTGTGATGAGTGAGGAATGTAGACAGTGTGATGAGTGAGGAATGTAGACAGTGTGATGAGTGAGGAATGTAGACAAACAGCCCGATGCTGGGTGTAGAGTGTGTATTTTCAGTATCTCGTAAGCACACAGACACTCACTACTCAGTTTTATTTATTATAAAATGTACAAGCTGTCGACGGCTTTGTGTACCTTACTACGTAATATTTATTAAAAGTGTATAATTTACAAGATGGCGGGTAAATGTTGTTATGAAGATCTGGTAGGGGTACATTGGTTAGACCATGGCCCCTAAAAGAGTGTTTGGGAGGAAGTTCTTCAGAAGATCCAAACCACTCTGGTTAACTGAGCGATATGTTCAGTATTTCACTATTTATCTTACAGCTGTCAACACTGACAGCACCTGTCAAAGTGAGAGCGTCCATAAGGGAGCAGTTGAAGTGCAGGCAGGGATTGTTGATAGTCCAAATAGTGTGTAAGTCGTGCTTGTGAGGACTTGTGTCGTTGCTGCAGCAGCACAAGTTGATCAAGGCAGGTGTAAGCGATCCCTTCTGGACTGTCGCAGATTCTGAACCTTCTCTGAGCAAGCATTGTCATAAAGTGTTGAAAACCAGCGATGGGACTGAGTGTGCGAGTGTGCGAGTGTGCGAGTGTGCGAGTGTGCGAGTGTGGGGGACCAAGCAGTCAGTATTGGCAAGGCACTGTGCTCACGGGAGTGTTCTATATTCACAAATAATGGCGGATACTAGATGCTCGCTACTCGGTCCACGTCTTGACCTTTAGATAAAATATTAAGTATTTACATCCCTTGGAGAGGTTATCATTTTAGAGCATCAAAGTATTGATGGACAGAACTTTCTGGCAGAGTCTGTGAGGACACGTTTTCCTTTAGGGTCGACATTTTTCATTCATTTCTATTTTATGGGTGCAGTAGTAAACATCAACATTCAACATCCCCATACTGTCCACTCGTCTTGTGAGTAAAGGGGGAGCGGGATGTTGAAGTTCCATTTCCGGTAAATAAGATATTTACAACCAGGCAAGGGGTGTGTTACAGTGGCTATGTTACTCTGGGTGTGTTACAGTGGCTATGTTACTCTGGGTGTGTTACAGTGGCTATGTTACTCTGGGTGTGTTACAGTGGCTATGTGACTCTGGGTGTGTTACAGTGGCTATGCAACTCTGGGTATGTTACAGTGGCTATGTTACTCTGGGTGTGTTACAGTGGCTATGTTACTCTGGGTGTGTTACTGTGACTATGTGACTCTGGGTGTGTTACAGTGACTATGTTACTCTGGGTGTGTTACAGTGACTATGTTACTCTGGGTGTGTTACAGTGGCTATGTGACTCTGGGTGTGTTACAGTGGCTATGTTACTCTGGGTGTGTTACAGTGGCTATGTGACTCTGGGTGTGTTACAGTGGCTATGCAACTCTGGGTATGTTACAGTGGCTATGTGACTCTGGGTGTGTTACAGTGGCTATGTTACTCTGGGTGTGTTACTGTGACTATGTGACTCTGGGTGTGTTACAGTGACTATGTTACTCTGGGTGTGTTACAGTGACTATGTTACTCTGGGTGTGTTACAGTGGCTATGTGACTCTGGGTGTGTTACAGTGGCTATGTGACTCTGGGTGTGTTACAGTGGCTATGTGACTCTGGGTGTGTTACAGTGGCTATGTTACTCTGGGTGTGTTACAGTGGCTATGTGACTCTGGGTGTGTTACAGTGGCTATGCAACTCTGGGTGTGTTACAGTGGCTATGTTACTCTGGGTGTGTTACAGTGGCTATGTTACTCTGGGTGTGTTACAGTGACTATGTGACTCTGGGTGTGTTACAGTGACTATGTTACTCTGGGTGTGTTACAGTGGCTATGTTACTCTGGGTGTGTTGCAGTGGCTATGTTACTCTGGGTGTGTTACAGTGGCTATGTTACTCTGGGTGTGTTACAGTGGCTATGTTACTCTGGTGTGTTACAGTGGCTATGTTACTCTGGGTATGTTACAGTGGCTATGTTACTCTGGGTGTGTTACAGTGACTATGCGACTCTGGGTGTGTTACAGTGGCTATGTTACTCTGGGTGTGTTACAGTGGCTATGTTACTCTGGGTGTGTTACAGTGGCTATGTTACTCTGGGTGTGTTACAGTGGCTATGCTACTCTGGGTGTGTTACAGTGGCTATGCTACTCTGGGTGTGTTACAGTGGCTATGTTACTCTGGGTGTGTTACTGTGACTATGTGACTCTGGGTGTGTTACAGTGACTATGTGACTCTGGGTGTGTTACAGTGACTATGTTACTCTGGGTGTGTTACAGTGACTATGTTACTCTGGGTGTGTTACAGTGGCTATGTTACTCTGGGTGTGTTACAGTGGCTATGTTACTCTGGGTGTGTTACAGTGGCTATGTTACTCTGGGTGTGTTACAGTGGCTATGTTACTCTGGGTGTGTTACAGTGGCTATGTTACTCTGGGTGTGTTACAGTAGCTATGTTACTCTGGGTGTGTTACAGTGGCTATGTTACTCTGGGTGTGTTACAGTGGCTATGTTACTCTGGTGTGTTGGATAGACTAAGGTAAGTACTTTAGTTTTGCTGCGCCTGGAAGTTAGTGGTAGCTTAACGTGGAGTGACCAACATCTTCAGATTACTTCTGTAATCCAAGCTCTAGAACTAGAGGGATTCAATACAATTAAATAAATTAACATTACAAAACCTTTAGACTAATAGGAGTGCGCAGTGTAACTACATTATGTTTTGAGCCCAAGCTTAGCAGGGAATATAACACATCTCCAACGCATGCCACTCACTCCTAGAAGCGTGAAAAAACACTGTCCAACTTCAAAGATCAAATTATGTTTCATATGACGAAGTCGGAGACTAAGTTAAAAGGACTGGGAAATTACACATAACAAAAACCTAGGGATAAATGGCGTAACTAGAATAGTAAACAGTCTTAAAGAAAACTTTGATTTTATTTCAGCCAAAATCTTATTAGAGAACAATGCCCTTCTTTTAACGAACCTTAGAAAGTTTGAATAGATACAATATCAGCAAAAGCTAAAGTGTAACAATAACACTATGTTCTTCACAAAAATATTTATGAACATACGTTAATTAAATTTAAATGCATGGCCTTATTAAAATGGCGTATGACAACATCTAACATATTTCAGTGCTAGTTGTGAAAAAGTAATACAAAATCTTAGCCAACAACTTTAAAGTTGTGTAGTTACACAACAAACTAGTCTAATTGTCTAACCTCAAGATTATTAACCAACTCTGTCAACATTTGATTGACATTGAAACACAACTCATAAGTTAGATAAATAACGTTAACTAGATAGGAGTAGCTATCAACGTAATGCATAATTATATTAAACATTTAAAAAATTATGCCCTAATGTTAGAACTACCTTTCCCTATAAATATTACTTCATTTTGCATTGCAACACCCTTTCAAAATTAACTAAATATATTTATTTTGAAACGCATAAGTTAACTAACAATAAATATATTTATTTTGAAACGCATAAGTTAATTAACAATTGGAAAAATTCAGACCTAACTTTTAGAAAAAAACTTCCCCACATTATTTTCTTTTAACAAAAGTCATATTCACTACAATCCTTTTGTAAAATAAGAAAAGTTACTCTATATTCCGCAAAAGAACGAAGATTCATATAAGATATCAGCAACAATATTTAAACGTAAAAATGACCAAAATGGAATTTAGAAAAATTACAATATTTCTTAATTTACGCCAAGAAGGAATTTCTCCTTAGATTGTATAGGTATGTCCTCGAAGCCTACGCTTCGTTCTAGTGTCCGAGCCTAATCCAAGAGTGGTCTCTTTCTTGACGGACGGTCTTTTATATGGTGCACAACTCGTCGAACACTCGAGACGGGATTACACAAGAGTGGGGATCACTGAGTTCAAACACACTGGGAGAGGGGATGTGCGCGGTACTAGTAGCGTTGAGAGTCTTCTGGCAGTTTCTCTCTTCTTCTACACGTCCATGTTGTTATTGAGACTTGTGGCGGTGTCTAGTGGCATGATGCGGCACTAGCCTCGGAGCTCTCAGATGTTTGGGTATGGTTGTTGCGTGCTGACGTGTGTTCTTCCCGCTGCCTAGTCTGGTCGGTGAAATTGGGTAAGTGATGTTTTGATTGACTAGCCCAATCTTGGTTAACTTGTGGCAATAATTGCTACACTTCCATTCGTTGAACCATTATGATCTGCAACACCGTATGTGGAGTTGTTATTACTCTTGGTAGTCAAAATATTCAAACAAACAATCCATATGTTTTTAATTAGTAACCGTTTCTACAATATTTAAACGTGAACTTGAAAAAAACAATTTCGTTGTTTCATTTTTGTGAAGCGGCACTTC
Organism: Timema cristinae; assembly: GCA_039000515.1. Classification (NCBI taxonomy): domain Eukaryota; kingdom Metazoa; phylum Arthropoda; class Insecta; order Phasmatodea; family Timematidae; genus Timema; species Timema cristinae. The sequence goes on from JBCFYV010011172.1 coordinate 450,309, forward strand.
TGGTTCACTGAAATGTGCTTTTCAAACGAGTGCTTGAAATCAAGATAGCTAAGCAGCCGATGGTTCATGACGTCATATAAACTGTCTTGTGGTTGTTTTCTTGCCATGTTTACGAAATAAAAACCTTTTATTTTGAAATTATATTTTGCATGGCTCTCTCGCTCCAAGTTGTAAAAACACGTTTATTTGTTTTAGTGGGAATATAATACTTTTTAATATATTGTTTCAACTACTATACCACCAGACTCCTGAAAGTTATGTCAGAATTTACCACTATACACAGAATCTCCTAAGAGGTATGTAGGAATATTATCACCACTAACCACAGACTCTGATTTATGGTCCAGACTTAAATCCACACATTACCACCAACTCCTTGAAGTGTATGTCAGGACTTATATATGCACACTTCCACCAACTCCTAAAGAGTGATGTCAGGAATATTATCACACTTAAACCACACTTGAAGAGTGGATGGTCAGGACATATTATCCCTATACACAGACTTCCTGAAGATGTTGGTCGCATATTATCACCACTATACCACGATTCTTGAAGAGTAGGGTCAGGACATATTATCGACACTATCCCAGACTCCCTGAAGAGTTTAGGTAGGATTTATCACACTATTCTCCCAGACTGCCCTGAGGAGTATAATGGTCAGGACATTTTGATCACTATACCCAATTTCTGAAAGTGTGGTCAGACAATTATCACTACTTACCACAACCTAGTGTATGTCAACATTATCATACTAACCACCGACTCTGAAGAGTGTATGTCTGGACATATTATCACCACTATACAACAATCCTGAAGAGTGTATGGTAGACCATTTTCACCACTATTACACCAGAACTCTGAAAGTAATGTCAGACAATTCTTCTCACTATTTACAGATCCACTTGAAGAGTTCATGTAAGGACATATTTCACCACTTACAAAAAGATACCTGAAGAGTGTATGGTCATGACATTTATCACCACTAACCCAGACTCCCTGAAGAGTGTATGGTCTGCATTTTACCAATAAACACCATATCTCTGAAAGTTTATGGTTCAGGACATATTATCACCAATATACACAGACTCCTTGAAGAGTATATGGTCGGGACATATTACATCACTATACACCAACTGAAGATGTATGTCAGGACTATATCACCACTATACCACCAGACTCCCTGAAGAGTGTATGGTCATGCTTGTGGGAATGACAGAATGGGTTGAGGGGGCGTGTTGACCACTGAGAGGGGAGAGGGGAAAGACTCGTAAGGAGGGTTTGAGAGGGTCTGCAAACACATGGCCATCATTACAGAGGCAAGCTGGGCTATTATATGGGGAGGAAGGGGGAATGAATAACCTCACCAAAAAGACTCAACTTGTAGACAAGAACTTCAATACTGAGGGAACGAAATACGTCCATCCTTGATTTTCTTCAAAATTCAATAGATAAAAATACCCCAACATAATATTATTTAAATACCATCCACACAACATATAGTATGTAAGTGCTACATCCGTGTACATTCATTGCAAGGTTCCATTTGAACCACATCTATATAATGTATTACGTGTGAACCATGTAATAAATGTAAGGTAGCGTATGTTACAGATGGAACCTGTAGAATGTAAAGTGTACGTATGTTCGGGTGGAACTTGCAGTGTGTAGAATGTAGCGTATGTTACAGGACTGTGAAATAGATTCGTATGTTACAGTGGAACTTGCCAGGTGTGTAGAGAGTGTAGCGTATGTTACAGGGGACTTGCAGGTGTAAGAGTTACCGTATTACGGTGACCTTGCAGTGTGTAGAGAGTGTACGTTACAGGTGAACTTTGCAGTTGTAGGAGGTCATGTAAGTGGAACCTTGCCAGGTGTGTAGAGAGTGTAGCGTATGTTACAGGTGGAACCTTGCCAGGTGTGTAGAGAGTGTAGCGTATGTTACAGGTGGAACCTTGTCACGGCCTCGATCACTTCCTGTCGTTCACTCTCGGTGTGGGGTTGAAGGCCGGATGAATAGGCGACACTCTACTTTGGGGTGTTTGAAACTGCTTGTAGATTGATTTCAGAGTTTGAGTGATACTGGTGGTCAATCAGAGGGGTAAGAGAGGAGGTGAGGACAGGTGGGAGAGGGGGAGAGAGATAAACCTTGATACTAGTGGTATTATGAGGGGAAGTACTTCAGCGTACAGGCGGGGTGGAGGGTAAGTTTATATGGGGGGGAAGGACCTCAGCACACTGAGGCGAGGTGAGGTGGAGGGGGAAGGACCTTGGCACACTGAGGCGTGGTGAGGGGAGGGGGAAGGACCTTGGCACACTGAGGCGTGGTGAGGGGGAGGGGGAAGGACCACAGTTCACTGAGGCGTGTTGAGGTGAAGGGGGAAGGACCTCGGCACATTGAGGTGAGGTGAGGTGAGGTGGATGGGAAGGTGAGTTGGAGGTGATAAGGGACCAAGGCAAACTAAGGCCGGGTGAGGTGAAGGGTGGAGGTAAGAGAAAGAACCGTTCCAATACTATCACGTAAGTGATCTTTTAATGTTGACGCACTGGTGACCGGAGCCACTAGAGTGTGATGCCTGGTGAAAAAAGGGGGATAGAGCAACAGGCCCACTAAGCACTCACTACTGCACGTGGGAGTCGACTCTTCTACCTACCAATCCCTCCACATGTGCAACTAAGTTAAGCTGGGGATGGGTAATGATTGCGCGTCAAGTCGGGACCAATGAACTTTATCATGTATACTGGTTTGAAGTAAAGCTACGTCTCTAAGAGAGTAGGGTGGGGCAGCTCCAAGCAGGCTGAAGAGAGTAGAATGCCGGAGATACTCCACTGAGACCCCTTGACATAAGTGAGGGTAAAACCTGTGATAGTATCATGCAGGGTGCATACTCCATTAACAAGGAGAGATCATTTTACGTACATCCCCAGTAGCATGGATAGTTTAGGGGAAATGTCAGGAAACTAATTAGATCTTCGGGATAGTTGTCACCTTTATAAAACAATAACTATGTTATGTGCTTGTTTGCTGAGCATCTGAGGGCCCTGACATTTACTATTGAAGCAACACTAGGATTAGGTCCTGTTCATGACTGTGGCACTTGCTTGACCAGACCTTACTGGAGAGAGTGTGAGAGAGTGTGTAATGGAACGTGTCTGTGTGTGATTGGTTGACTGCCTCATACCTCTAAAAGTACATCGTAGTGCTCGAAGAACTTGTACGGTAGCCAGATACTCACCCGGTGAGTGGGACTGGACCCACAGGGCCAATCCCAGAGAACTTCCCCGGCTCAAGTTTGCACTACCCGTATGCAAGGTGTTCCAAATAACAGATAAATTGGAGTCTACTTACACACAGGGCACTCCTAAGAACCATGTCAGAACTTCAGAGCCAGACCACCAAGAAGAGTATTCCAGGTTGCGCCTACAATCAGCCCACCCCTAGAAGGACAGCGGTCAAACCCCCAACAATCGAGAACCCAATAATTGTTCAGAAGTGCACCACCATCCCAACTCAGCCTCGCTACTCTGATTTGTTCCTGCTCAGAAAAGATAAATCTGAGTGACACCACGACGCCCTAATTCACTTATGGTGAGAAAATACACGGCTAAACAACTATCCAGGACCAATTCGGACAACACATAACCCCGCCTCTCCCCGGGATAATCTACCAGTGGAGCTTCTTGTTCCCCACCCCTCTTAGAAGTGTTCCCACCCACACCCGGGATGTTTTCCCAGACTCCGTCGGCTAGGCAGGGTAGCTTTGACAACGTCCACAGAGGGACTGACTGGTGCTGTGTGTTAGCTGCTTATATACCCCTCATACCCCTACGTCTGGCTGAAGGAGAGGGATGTTAGTTGGTGCATGCACCCCCTCACTGTAGGAGAGAGTAGGATGCGCGCGCAGCCACCTCTGCCTGTGTGGTCCGTCGGGGGCGGTTCACGCAAGAGCGTATCAATCTACACATCAGAGGTCCACATAGGAAACAAGTTTACACCGGATATAACAACCTTGCAGTGAGTGTATAGGGCGTAACACATATTGTGGTTTCAGGTGGAACCATGGTTCCTGGAACACTTCTCCCCAGCTGATGAACCAGACAAGGACGGACTCTACAGTCGAGCCTTGGGTCTCAGGTTCCAACTGGACAAGAGACATTTCAACAACCCCCTGGAGCTGAAGTGCTCAGCCACTGTGGGTGGTCACACCTGGGATCGGGTCATCAGTCCAGGGCTCGCGACTCTCACTAACCAGAAGCTGGCCCAGGAGAGGTTGGCTAACCATGGTGAGTTGCTCCTTCAGCTTGCAGGGGTATACAACCCTCCTCACACCAGTCATAGCGTCACATAGATTTCTTCTCAATTCGACCTCAGTCGGTTTATAAATTAGATTAATAATTGATTTAATGTGATTTGTTTTGAATGAAAATGAGTGCATGTTACTATGTTGACTGATTACGTGATTTTATCACAGCCTCCGGCGTGGATCAGACGTGGGTCATCTGCTGCCTGGTAATTGCGTCACTCCTCGGTGTCCTGAAGTCCTGACGCTAGCAGCAATATCTACAACATCAACTGACAAGCAATTACAACAAAACATAATCAAACGAGTCCATTCCAATCTCCTCAGTTCACGGGAAAATACAGCACACATGGTCGAGGTAACTGGTACCGGTTCCAAAACACTGTCAAGGTAACCAGAATCGGTTATCAAACATTTCAAGATCATCAGTACTGGATATTTCCAAACTTAAGCTAGATCACTCCACTCGGTGTTAAACAGAGAAAAGAGACATTCTGTCATGGTGATAGTTTATCACTCGGGTAGTTCCATACTTATCCTGACATTTACCCTGTCAGATGTAGCCTCAGAGAGTTCCATATTTCTCCAGATATTGACCTTATCAGATGCAGCCTCAGAGAGTTCCATATTTCTCAAGATATTGACCTTGTCAGATGTAGCCTCAGAGAGTTCCATATTTCTCCAGATATTGACCTTATCAGATGTAGCCTCAGAGAGTTCCATATTTCTCAAGATATTGACCTTGTCAGATGTAGCCTCAGAGAGTTCCATATTTCTCCAGATATTGACCTTATCAGATGTAGCCTCAGAGAGTTCCATATTTCTCCAGATATTGACCTTATCAGATGTAGCCTCAGAGAGTTCCATATTTCTCAAGATATTGACCTTATCAGATGCAGCCTCAGAGAGTTCCATATTTCTCAAGATATTGACCTTAATTCTAACTCTATTGCATGCCATTGAAAATGTAAAACTAACCAGTCTAACACACAACTTAATGGCGATGGTGGCAACTGGATGTCAATGAAGCAATCAAAAAGATTGACATAGAAATAAAGATAACTAGGAATCCATAGCTAGTGGGGCTGGGGAGGAGGGGAGAAGGAATGGTTAAAAAAAACTTGGCCTTGATACAAGATGACGTGCAGCTCAGTGGTACAGTCGCACATTTGTACCTACACTAGGCTGGTGGCAGACTGACTTGATACCTTGCGTCGCTCAAGCACAGTTTACAGTTCTCAGCAGGTGTTGTATCCTATCTAGTTCATGGGTACGCTCGATCTTCTGCCAGATTGACAAATATCACTGTCTCTTGTTTATAAAACCATCCTCCCATGTTCACCTGAAAGCACAGGACACTAGCACGCCTCGTCACTGTTCATTCTTAAGGGGCCATTTCAGACGTTCAGGTGTCTCACAATATTTAAATATTGGTTTTCTATTTAAAAATAGGGTTGTCCCCAAAATGAAGTTGTCTTACTGGGCTGGATATGGAGAATGACGACCCTGCTATTTCATGTGAACCAATTAACACACACATGTGAACCAATTAACACACACATGTGAACCAATTAACACACACACACATGTAAAGTGTAGTTCCATCTAATTTTAAGTGACGTTTCACTAAAACTGGCCTCAGTTCTGAACTTGACACAGTCTGTTACAAGTTATTAGACAATTATTTTGATTGGTTGTTTTAAAGCGTCAGAGAGAAATATAGCAGTGTGAGGATTTATAGCTTCAGGAAACCAGTGCGCCCTTAAGACACCACGTCAAGTGTGAACTTGGTTTGGTCGGCTCACTTTTGACCGAATAAAGGTTGGATAGTAATCCGCACACTCGTTGATGAGCAATTAGCTGTGTGAGATGAGAGTATTTGTAGGTGAGTCATCTTTGAATTGCACGAGTTGGGTCAGCGCTATCTGACTCTCTCTCTATCTTTGCTGACTGTCGCGTCAGATCGTGAAGTTAACTGTGTGTTGCTGTATTTTACCAGACATGAACAACTTACAAACTAGAGTCATTATTTGTTTGGCGATGACAACTAAACAAAAACAGAATAAAATATCCGTCTTTGAAAAACATTGTCCTAAATATTATATTTTTAGTTATTTTGTGTCCGAAAAGATGAAGCAAGGGGAGAAAATGTTTAATAAAACAATGTTATAATCTTTTGATTACTAAAATTATATAAATGTATAATATTTATTTTGATGTTAGTATATAATATTTGATGAATGCGTGAAAAATAATATTAACGTGCACTTAAGTGTGCTCACTTATTATAAATTACTACTACTAATATTACTATGTTGTAAATTAATTAATCCTCGTCTCGAGAAAGAGTTTGTACAGTTGTGCGCACTTTGTAGTAGTGACCTTGAACATCAATATCAAGGACAGTTATTTGTGTGTGAAGGGGATGTTTTCCTGGGAGTGCAGTTCCTTGTAAAATGGACGAACAGTAACTTGCCTATTGGAGGCGAGCCAAGGATATAGACAACATTAAGCTCATTCATGTAGAATATGGTAAATGTATAAATAAAGTTTTTTGAATCGTCTACAAATTATGTTGTTTATTTCCATGTTCATTTCCAATGTTCCCAGACTATCCTGAGAAATCATCATAATAAGAGTGTATGTATAGTAGGAGTGACATTGAAATATCCAAAAAGGCTATTTCCATTGTTACCTCAGCATACTGCAACAAGTTTAGGGTTTAACAACGGGACCGGCGTGCTCTCATTGTTTACCCTGGCTGCGCTCCCTCTTCTCTGTCTCCCTCCTTGTCTAACAACGGGACCGGCGCGATCTCATTGTTTACCCTGGCTGCGCTCCCTCTTCTCTGTCTCCCTCCTTGTCTAACAACGGACCAGCGTGCTCTCATTGTTTACCCTGGCTGCGCTCCTCCCTCTTATCTGTCTCCCTCCTTGTCTAACAACGGGACCAGCGTGCTCTCATTGTTTACCCTGGCTGCGCTCCCTCTTCTCTGTCTCCCTCCTTGTCTAACAACGGACCGGCGCGCTCTCATTGTTAACCCTGGCTGCGCTCCCTCTTCTCTGTCTCCCTCCTTGTCTAACAACGGGACCGGCGCGCTCTCATTGTTTACCCTGGCTGCGCTCCTCCCTCTTATCTGTCTCCCTCCTTGTCTAACAACGGGACCAGCGTGCTCTCATTGTTTACCCTGGCTGCGCTCCCTCTTCTCTGTCTCCCTCCTTGTCTAACAACGGGACCAGCGTGCTCTCATTGTTTACCCTGGCTGCGCTCCCTCTTCTCTGTCTCCCTCCTTGTCTAACAGCGGGACTGGCGCGCTCTCATTGTTTACCCTGGCTGCGCTCCCTCGTCTCTGTCTCCCTCCTTGTCTAACAACGGGACTGGCGCGCTCTCATTGTTTACCCGGGCTGCGCTCCCTCGTCTCTGTCTCCCTCCTTGTCTAACAACGGGACCGGCGCGCTCTCATTGTTAACCCTGGCTGCGCTCCCTCTTCTCTGTCTCCCTCCTTGTCTAAAAGGTAGGCAGCGGCCTTTTCACTTGACTAAGGGATTAGAGGGGACAGGGGGAGGACGGAGACGTCTGGAGGGGTCTGGATGCTTTTTATTCTGGCCTTTTAATTCTAGAAGTGGAGGATTCCAGACCCTTATCTGGGACCACCCCTATATATACAGGTCAGTGATAGCCAGGGGTGTTAAGTTCTTAGCTGGAACCACCCCTATATATACAGGTCAGTGATGGCCAGGGGTGTTCAGTTCTTAGCTGGAACTACCCCTATATATACAGGTCAGTGATAGCCAGGGGTGTTCAGTTCTTAGCTAGCACCACCCCTATATATACAGGTCAGTGATAGCCAGGGGTGTTCAGTTCTTAGCTAGCACCACCCCTATATATACAGGTCAGTGATAGCCAGGGTGTTCAGTGTGTTCAGGGAGCGAGTTGGTGCATCCAGCATGGAGATGGGTGATATTTCATCATTACTCCCAGTGACTGGTTCTAAAGTATCAGTGATTTAGATATCGGTGATCGGTGTTTAGCAATATTCTCACCAAACGGTGACAGTAGCATTCCAGTATCAAAGCTGCGACCGTGACACAAAATTACCGGTTGTCTAGCGATGGTGACCCACAGCTGCGGGCAGTAGCGGTCTATGTCCTTAATTATCATATTTCAATCAAAATTCTTTATTACTTTGTGGCATTGTACTCTGTCTTCTTAAACTTTTAAATGCAATTACATGTTGGATGTTTCCCAAATTTACTGTTCTAACCCAAACATAATAATTATCTACTATACATCAGGTATAGTTGAAATTAATAAATATCATAATTTACATTTTACATAGCATTATTTTGTAGAGACATTCCTCAAAGTTAGTCTTTGTTCTTAGTCACTAACGTGAATTTTTTTCAGTTTAACTAAAATAAATCTGTTAGTTATTAATCTCTAGAGACAGGAAAGTTGGCAACCCTGTGTTTTTATCTAAAGTCCAACACATTTCTTTGTTATAGTAAGGAGCGGTATTGGGTCAAAATATCGATACAGAAACAAACTGTGACCGTGAAAAATATCATTCGACAAAAAACCATGACTACTGTCACCGTGAATAATCACTGGTATAAATCACTGATATTTTACAATCACGGTCACGGTAATCACCGATATTGAAAAATCATGTTTTAGCCCATCCCCAATCCAGCGAGTTTAGTATCCGTGTATCGTGGAGTATCGTGGAGTGTCGTGGAGTGTCGTGTGCGGGACATTTGGCGGCTTGGGTGGACTACATGGGTGACGTAGACTTATTGTTGTTGTGGACTACATTTTTGATTAATATTTTTTTACTGTTTTAAATATTTGAATAGTAGCTATTATTATAATTGTTATAACATGTTTTATAGTAATTAATTTGCTTATTTAATTTAATTATATTTTATATGTTGTTCTTATACTCTTATTAACTTATGTACGTAATATTATTATTACTCTCATTATCTAATTTAGTGACTTGTTTAGTTGTTATATTTAACCTGCGACATACCCAATACCCCAAAATAACTCGTGGTTTACACGGTACGACCCTCCCAGGTTGTGCGCGCCCTACGTTACAATATTTATTCCTTGACATGAGCAATCCACACACATTATTTCTCCCAACAAGACTAAGCCAACCTCCGTGGTGGAGTGGTCAACGTGTGTACCTAATACAGTATGTTATCAGTGAATGTGATCGTTCCTATATTATGCTAACCAGCTTTATTAACAGATATAATGGCGGGTTTCAGTTAATAAACATCTTTATAAACTGGCCGTGTTATCTTATTATGGCTGGAAACTAAGCCATGCTAATTAGTGTAGAGATCTGTTTCCCAATCTGTGGGGCTTAGCCCCGAGGGGGATGTCATACAACACAGTCGTATGGCCTGTGTTTACTCCTGTTACGGCCTCGTACCGCTTACCACTCAGGATTTATCAACATTTGTTACTTTACAAGATGGCGGGTCCATAAGGGAAATGTTAGTCGGGCCAAGGGAAGGGTGTACGACTGGTGAGAGTTTGGTGAACACAGGCTTAGAAGAGAATGTGTTCATGCTATGCTGGGCCATATAAAACATAATACTTTGACACGTAATTAATCATAATCTAGTCTTCAATATTATTCCGATTGTTTTAACAGCTTATTAGAGTATCAGATGTTTCCTCCAATGACGAACAGTCGGACCAGACGCAAACACTCTCATAAGATGGCTGCATGCACTTGCAAACATTCTCACCCGTCATTTGCAAGCCCTCCTTTGGATTATTCAGGTCGAAGGTTACATTTATAAAAAAGCAGAGTTTACAGATTGTGTGAAAGGGGGAGAGCTGCTGAGCGGGCAGGTATCTGTCGAGAGTGCAGGAGACACGCACGAACACACATGTCCAGGCATGCGGTGATTAATCCCCAAGCGCTGGATGTCGGCCAGAGGTCCTCACTCATAACTCACGAGAACAGGCCACGCCAGATTTATTGGCCGGCAACAGCGGGACAATACCTCTCTCTCTCTCTCACATGGACCACGTCCAGGAGGTCCCACGCGCCAATTACCCGACTATAGTATGTGATACACAAAACAATATATGGGGGTAGTAGTCCAGTGTCCGTAAGCACTTCGTTTAGAGAAAATATATCAACTACTTTGGTGACAGAAGTGGGATCCGAAAATTGACTAGTTAAAAATCCCCCAGCCATTTTTCTTCTTTGTTCATAATTTAATCCTATGTCCGTATTTGTCTTATTCGACAGTAATATTAGGCCGCCTTACCGACTAAGTTTTGAGCCAGTCAGTGTAACTTAATCGTACATTTTCTTAAGGAGCTAAAAACTTTTTACGTCACTTCTATTGTTATAAAAAAATAATGAACTAAACACATGTTTTTATTGGTAGGTCATTAATTAATATGGCTCGTGTTAAAACGGCACTTATTTCATTTTCTGCGCAGCAACGTTATTTACGGGCCTATGAACCACGAAGACGTGGCCTACATTTGTAACTTCGTGGCTGCATTCTGTGCTAATTACAGGTTAACTTGCTTTTGTGTGAATTTATATCGGAATATTTTTGAAAATGTGGTTAGTAACTACAAGTATGTGTTACTAACCACATTTCAAAATATTCCCATATAACTACAAGTATGTGTTAACTTCATAGGCTAATTCAGGTTTAGATTAATAAACTAGCCTTCTATTCAATACTCATGCCCACATCAAAGACAACATTACTATTTATATGATTTAAATGATCATTAGCCTTAAAAATATTTATTTGCGTTTCGTTAGCTCAAAATACATGATTAGACAGTTATCATAATATCACAAACACAGTTAAAAAGGAACTCTAAAGACAGTAATTTTGAAAAGTCTAATTAAAATGTCACATTGTAGGTCTAATGGAAAGCTAATCATGAACTATGAGATGAACTATGAGATGAACTAGATACGAGCTAGTCAGAGTCCAAAGGCTGTGTTATCTCCAACATGTTATGATAACAGTATATTTATAATCCCTGTCATGGACATGCGCACGATCATCGATCAGAGCCAACGCGCAGTTCCTCCAGTAGCCAAATAATAACCTAAACACGGAGTTTTAATTAATTGCAGCGTCGCTATCTTCTAGTATCTGACCACACTGCCGGTAAATCACAGGTTGTCGATAACCCCACTAGGTTCTCCTGTGTGATGACGTATATCCTCCACATGTGGATTGTAGGGGGGAGGGAGGGGGGGATAAGAACTGATAGTCTAGCGAGCAGAGAAACCAGCGTGAAATATAGTGGTCTCCGAAGATTTGACGATACAAGATACAAGATACAAGATACACAGGGACTATGTATCTGCAATGGGAAGATGGAACATGTCACCACAACCTTGTGTAAGAAGAGCTGGTTAGCGTGTCTGACGACCAAGCCTTGGCTAGCGGGAGATAGCCACGTGTACTAACATTTAAATACAAACCGTTCACTTGAGATAAAACAAGGTCACATCACTTACAATAACAGCAATAACAGTTCTGTCATACTCTCGTATCGACTATCAAGTCAATCCTCACTAACGTTAAAGTTACTCTTATTCATGTTTCGTTAAATGTGATCACCACTCGCATTGGTGGGCAGGTGGTCTATGGCGTCAACCCAATTTAATTTTATTTGCTGATGATGGAGAGTTTGAAGTTTGAATCCAGCCGAGCGAACTGACGAGGTTTTCCATCATCTCTACGCAATTGCGTGGACATTTCATGTAACTAATACCTTCAACCTTAATAAATCAACAGTGTAAATATGTCGATAGCCAGACGGATGGTACCGGGATTCAAACCCCCAGCAGTGAAAGTGTTTATGAAGGAGGGCAAACAATTGCCCTGGGCATACACCACTGGGCAAACACAGCTCCCTGTGTTATTCTACTTCCATTATTGACTGCAGTCCCTTTCATGATGGACACAACATACCTTACATGTTGCACACAACATACCTTACATGTTGCACACAACATACCTTACATGTTGCACACAACATACCTTACATGTTGCACACAACATACCTCACATGCTGCACACAACATACCTCACATGTTGCACACAACATACCTCACATGTTGCACACAACATACCTTACATGTTGCACACAACATACCTCACATGTTGCACACAACATACCTCACATGCTGCACATAACATACCTTACATGCTGCACACAACATACCTTACATGCTGCACACAACATACCTTACATGCTGCACACAACATACCTTACATGTTGCACACAACATACCTTACACGTTGCACACAACATACCTTACATGTTGCACACAACATACCTTACATGCTGCACACAACATACCTTACATGTTGCACACAACATACCTTACATGTTGCACACAACATACCTTACATGTTGCACACAACATACCTTACATGTTGCACACAACATACCTTACATGTTGCACACAACATACCTTACATGTTGCACACAACATACCTTACATGTTGCACACAACATACCTTACATGTTGCACACAACATACCTTACATGCTGCACACAACATTCCTTACATGTTGCACACAACATACCTTACATGTTGCACACAACATACCTTACATGTTGCACACAACATACCTTACATGTTGCACACAACATACCTTACATGTTGCACACAACATACCTTACATGCTGCACACAACATACCTTACATGTTGCACACAACATACCTTACATGCTGCACACAACATACCTTACATGCTGCACACAACATACCTTACATGTTGCACACAACATACCTTACACGTTGCACACAACATACCTTACATGTTGCACACAACATACCTTACATGTTGCACACAACATACCTTACATGTTGCACACAACATACCTTACATGCTGCACACAACATACCTCACATGCTGCACACAACATACCTCACATGCTGCACACAACATACCTTACATGTTGCACACAACATACCTTACATGTTGCACACAACATACCTTACATGTTGCACACAACATACCTTACATGCTGCACACAACATACCTTACATGTTGCACACAACATACCTTACATGTTGCACACAACATACCTTACATGTTGCACACAACATACCTTACATGTTGCACACAACATACCTCACATGTTGCACACAACATACCTTACATGCTGCACACAACATACCTCACATGCTGCACACAACATACCTCACATGTTGCACACAACATACCTTACATGTTGCGCGCAACATACCTTACATGTTGCACACAACATACCTTACACGTTGCACACAACATACCTTACATGTTGCACACAACATACCTTACATGTTGCACACAACATACCTTACATGTTGCACACAACATACCTTACATGCTGCACACAACATACCTCACATGTTGCACACAACATACCTTACATGCTGCACACAACATACCTTACATGCTGCACACAACATACCTCACATGCTGCACACAACATACCTCACATGTTGCACACAACATACCTTACATGTTGCACACAACATACCTCACATGCTGCACACAACATACCTCACATGTTGCACACAACATACCTTACATGTTGCACACAACATACCTTACATGCTGCACACAACATACCTTACATGTTGCACACAACATACCTTACATGCTGCACACAACATACCTTACATGTTGCACACAACATACCTTACATGTTGCACACAACATACCTCACATGCTGCACACAACATACCTCACATGTTGCACACAACATACCTTACATGCTGCACACAACATACCTTACATGCTGCACACAACATACCTTACATGTTGCACACAACATACCTTACATGCTGCACACAACATACTTACATGCTGCACACAACATACCTTACATGTTGCACACAACATACCTTACATGCTGCACACAACATACCTTACATGTTGCACACAACATACCTTACATGTTGCACACAACATACCTTACATGTTGCACACAACATACCTCACATGCTGCACACAACATACCTCACATGCTGCACACAACATACCTTACATGTTGCACACAACATACCTTACATGTTGCACACAAACATACCTTACATGTTGCACACAACATACCTTACATGCTGCACACAACATACCTTACATGTTGCACACAACATACCTTACATGTTGCACACAACATACCTTACATGTTGCACACAACATACCTTACATGTTGCACACAACATACCTCACATGTTGCACACAACATACCTTACATGCTGCACACAACATACCTCACATGCTGCACACAACATACCTCACATGTTGCGCGCAACATACCTTACATGTTGCACACAACATATCGGAGCTGCTATTTGCAGCCTAGTCTCGGGAGTGAACCAATCTGACAGTATATTAATAAAAGCAGTTCAGCTCGAATGGGTGACGAGTCTGCTCGGATTCTATCGACTTAACGTGCACTGATGAGGAAAATACCCCTGGCAGATAGACTACATGGGGAGAAAATGTTAATTTTACAACTGTATAGCACAAGACAAAACTTCCTCCTTGGATTTGAACAAGAAATTATATTACGTCAAACAGCGAATCTTGCTGTGGAAATCGCAGTAACTTTGCATCAAGAGATTTACTTTTCCGCCCTAGAAAGACGAAGAAAAAACCTCTTTAGATGTATTTTAGATTCTTTGTTTTTTTCCCTTAGTGGATGCTCCACATACGTATTCTATTACATTGTTTTGGAATTCCTAAGTAGTTGGGAGTATCTTTCTTTTACATTTCTTTGTGAAGGGAGAAGACAGAGGACCATAAACGCATCTTTTCTTGTTCTAGAAGAACCAATACAAAATTAATGATACTTACTTTTTAATTTTATTTTTTTCGTTTTATAGTTTCAAAGCAGAATGCTCAACATTTTTGTCCTGTCATGACCCAAGTTTCCTAAGTTTGTACGGATACGATATAGAAGTTTTTTTGTGTGATTTGTAGAGTCTCGTTAGGAACGCGTGGTTGGTATGACTGTCTCTGAAACGGGGCTCAATCCAGACAACTTGCATTGTTAACCGCATTAACCTTGAACTGTAGCAGTCTTACCTTGCTTTGTTCCACTATGGTGTAGATTATGAGATAGGATCATAGTTTGGTTGGTGAGACTACCTAGTAAACTGGGTGTACAAGATACGAGCCTTTTCATTATTCCTTTGGATAAAACTACAAATTTATCAAATTTAGTATTTTCTATCACCGCATAATAATGATTGCTCGGGTTTACTGCACTCTGATAGAAGAAATGAAGAAGTAAGCATTTTAGAGGTAATACAGCCGCATTCACGTAGAAGGGGAGTGGAAAATCACTAGGGAAAACCACCCTTGGTCAGTCCGAGTGGGGTTTAAATTCCTATTTGATCATCCTTACCAGGCAAACTGAACAGCGGAGTCACACCCTAGACCATTCAACCACTGAAGTAGGTGAAATTAAATTATAATAATGTAAAATGTAAGAGGACGACATGATTTTTTCAGCGGAGGGATATATAAGATAGGAGAGGATGAACAGGAGGTTCAGGGTGCTGAACCTAATAATATCAGCTCAGGCAGGTAATATAGCAATGAACCAGGTGTAATATCAGCTCAGGTAATATAGCTATGAACCAGGTGTAATATCAGCTCAGGTAGTATAGCTATGAACCAGGTGTAATATCAGCTCAGGTAGTATAGCTATGAACCAGGTGTAATATCAGCTCAGGTAGTATAGCTATGAACCAGGTGTAATATCAGCTCAGGTAGTATAGCTATGAACCAGGTGTAATATCAGCTCAGGTAGTATAGCTATGAACCAGGTGTAATATCAGCTCAGGTAGTATAGCTATGAACCAGGTGTAATATCAGCTCAGGTAGTATAGCTATGAACCAGGTGTAATATCAGCTCAGGTAGTATAGCATGAACCAGGTGTAATATCAGCTCAGGTAGTAAGCTATGAACCAGGTGTAATATCAGCTCAGGTAGTATAGCTATGAACCAGGTGTAATATCAGCTCAGGTAGTATAGCTATGAACCAGGTGTAATATCAGCTCAGGTAGTATAGCTATGAACCAGGTGTAATATCAGCTCAGGTAGTATAGCTATGAACCAGGTGTAATATCAGCTCAGGTAGTATAGCTATGAACCAGGTGTAATATCAGCTCAGGTAGTATAGCTATGAACCAGGTGTAATATCAGCTCAGGTAGTATAGCTATGAACCAGGTGTAATATCAGCTCAGGTAGTATAGCTATGAACCAGGTGTAATATCAGCTCAGGTAGTATAGCTATGAACCAGGTGTAATATCAGCTCAGGTAGTATAGCTATGAACCAGGTGTAATATCAGCTCAGGTAGTATAGCTATGAACCAGGTGTAATATCAGCTCAGGTAGTATAGCTATGAACCAGGTGTAATATCAGCTCAGGTAGTATAGCTATGAACCAGGTGTAATATCAGCTCAGGTAGTATAGCTATGAACCAGGTGTAATATCAGCTCAGGTAGTATAGCTATGAACCAGGTGTAATATCAGCTCAGGTAGTATAGCTATGAACCAGGTGTAATATCAGCTCAGGTAGTATAGCTATGAACCAGGTGTAATATCAGCTCAGGTAGTATAGCTATGAACCAGGTGTAATATCAGCTCAGGTAGTATAGCTATGAACCAGGTGTAATATCAGCTCAGGTAGTATAGCTATGAACCAGGTGTAATATCAGCTCAGGTAGTATAGCTATGAACCAGGTGTAATATCAGCTCAGGTAGTATAGCTATGAACCAGGTGTAATATCAGCTCAGGTAGTATAGCTATGAACCAGGTGTAATATCAGCTCAGGTAGTATAGCTATGAACCAGGTGTAATATCAGCTCAGGTAGTATAGCTATGAACCAGGTGTAATATAAACTCAGGTAGTATAGCTATGAACCAGGTGTAATATCAGCTCAGGTAGTATAGCTATGAACCAGGTGTAATATCAGCTCAGGTAGTATAGCTATGAACCAGGTGTAATATCAGCTCAGGTAGTATAGCTATGAACCAGGTGTAATATCAGCTCAGGTAGTATAGCTATGAACCAGGTGTAATATCAGCTCAGGTAGTATAGCTATGAACCAGGTGTAATATCAGCTCAGGTAGTATAGCTATGAACCAGGTGTAATATCAGCTCAGGTAGTATAGCTATGAACCAGGTGTAATATCAGCTCAGGTAGTATAGCTATGAACAGGTGTAATATAGCTCAGGTAGTATAGCTATGAACTTACAGGTAGTATATATCAGGTAGTATAGCTATGAACCAGGTGTAATATCAGCTCAGGTAGTATAGCTATGAACCAGGTGTAATATCAGCTCAGGTAGTATAGCTATGAACCAGGTGTAATATAAGCTCAGGTAGTATAGCTATGAACCAGGTGTAATATAGCTCAGGTAGTATAGCTATGAACCAGGTGTAATATCAGCTCAGGTAGTATAGCTATGAACCAGGTGTAATATCAGCTCAGGTAGTATAGCTATGAACCAGGTGTAATATCAGCTCAGGTAGTATAGCTATGAACCAGGTGTAATATCAGCTCAGGTAGTATAGCTATGAACCAGGTGTAATATCAGCTCAGGTAGTATAGCTATGAACCAGGTGTAATATCAGCTCAGGTAGTATAGCTATGAACCAGGTGTAATATCAGCTCAGGTAGTATAGCTATGAACCAGGTGTAATATCAGCTCAGGTAGTATAGCTATGAACCAGGTGTAATATCAGCTTCAGGTAGTATAGCTATGAACCAGGTGTAATATCATGCTCAGGTAGTATAGCTATGAACCAGGTGTAATATCAGCTCAGGTAGTATAGCTATGAACCAGGTGTAATATCAGCTCAGGTAGTATAGCTATGAACCAGGTGTAATATCAGCTCAGGTAGTATAGCTATGAACCAGGTGTAATATCAGCTCAGGTAGTATAGCATGAACCAGGTGTAATATCAGCTCAGGTAGTAGTTAGCATGAACCAGGTGTAATATCAGCTCAGGTAGTATAGCTATGAACCAGGTGTAATATCAGCTCAGGTAGTATAGCTATGAACCAGGTGTAATATCAGCTCAGGTAGTATAGCTATGAACCAGGTGTAATATCAGCTCAGGTAGTATAGCTATGAACCAGGTGTAATATCAGCTCAGGTAGTATAGCTATGAACCAGGTGTAATATCAGCTCAGGTAGTATAGCTATGAACCAGGTGTAATATCAGCTCAGGTAGTATAGCTATGAACCAGGTGTAATATCAGCTCAGGTAGTATAGCTATGAACCAGGTGTAATATCAGCTCAGGTAGTATAGCTATGAACCAGGTGTAATATCAGCTCAGGTAGTATAGCTATGAACCAGGTGTAATATCAGCTCAGGTAGTATAGCTATGAACCAGGTGTAATATCAGCTCAGGTAGTATAGCTATGAACCAGGTGTAATATCAGCTCAGGTAGTATAGCTATGAACCAGGTGTAATATCAGCTCAGGTAGTATAGCTAATGAACCAGGTGTAATATCAGCTCAGGTAGTATAGCTATGAACCAGGTGTAATATCAGCTCAGGTAGTATAGCTATGAACCAGGTGTAATATCAGCTCAGGTAGTATAGCTATGAACCAGGTGTAATATCAGCTCAGGTAGTATAGCTATGAACCAGGTGTAATATCAGCTCAGGTAGTATAAGCTATGAACCAGGTGTAATATCAGCTCAGGTAGTATAGCTATGAACCAGGTGTAATATCATTTCAGGTAGCCTTCTTCGTACATAAAAGAACAATAATATAGATTCACTCCGGTAACTCAGGCGAGGATAAACTCTGGTAACATTTATCCACGTTACCAACTCCGTGGTCCACAATTGGCGTTTTTCAACAACAAAAAACAAAAATTCGCTCATAATTTCCAATCCCAGTCCAGGGAAGAGGATTGGAGGGAGGGAGAGCTAGAAACAAGTGTTTACTGTCAGCCAATCGACAGTCAGCGAAAGCGCTAAAGTACGTCTGGTAATTGACATTCCTGGAGAGTCGTTATTCACAGTTACCTCGGCTGCGGTGGATTTCATTCCGATCAAAAAACATCGTGGAATATTATCTACATCAATATTCAATACGAAGAGCTATGCTGGAATAACTCACTGGTACTATTGGCAATACCCCAGTTATCACTATCCACACTGCTGGGGTGATAGGTGATGGAAATAGAGTAACACTGGGAGTTATAACTAGAGTTACACTGGGAGCTATAACTAGAGTAACACATGGGAGCTATAACTAGAGTTACACTGGGAGCTATAACTAGAGTTACACTGGGAGCTTATAACTTAGAGTTACACTGGGAGCTATAACTAGAGTTACACTGGGAGCTATAACTAGAGTTACACTGGGAGCTATAACTAGAGTTACACTGGGAGCTATAACTAGAGTAACACTGGGAGCTATAACTAGAGTTACACTGGGAGCTATAAACTAGAGTTACACTGGGAGCTATAACTAGAGTTACACTGGGAGCTATAACTAGAGTTACACTGGGAGCTATAACTAAGTTACACTGGGAGCTATATCTAGAGTTACACTGGGAGCTTATAACTAGAGTTACACTGGGAGCTATAACTAGAGTTACACTGGGAGCTATAACTAGAGTTACACTGGGAGTCTATAACATGAGGTTACACTGGGAGTTATAACTAGAGTTACACTGGGAGCTATAAACTAGAGATACACTGGGAGCTATAACTAGAGTTACACTGGGAGCTATAACTAGAGTTACACTGGGAGCTATAACTAGAGTTACACTGGGAGCTTATAACTAGAGTTACACTGGGAGCTATAACTAGAGTTACACTGGGAGCTATAACTAGAGTTACACTGGGAGCTATAACTAGAGTTACACTGGGAGTTATATAACTAGAGTTTACACTGGGAGCTATATACTAGAGTTACACTGGGAGCTTATAACTAGAGTTACACTGGGAGCTTATAAACTAGGAGTTACACTGGGAGTATAACTAGAGTTACACTGGGAGTCTATAACTAGAGTTACACTGGAGTTATATACAGAGTAAACTGGGAGCTATAACTAGAGTTACACTGGGAGCTATAACTAGAGTTACACTGGGAGCTATAACTAGAGTTACACTGGGAGTTATAACTAGAGTTACACTGGGAGCTATAACTAGAGTTACACTGGGAGCTTATAACTAGAGTTACACTGGGAGCTATAACTAGAGTAACCATGGGAGCTATAACTAGAGTTACACTGGGAGTTATAACTAGAGTTACACTGGGAGCTATAACTAGAGTTACATGGGAGCTATAACTAGAGTTACACTGGGAGTTATAACTAGAGTTACACTGGAGTTATAACTAGAGTTACATTGGGAGCTATAACTAGAGTTACACTGGGAGTTATAAAAAAACATGCTTATGAGTTACATTGGGAGCTATAACTAGAGTTACACTGGGAGTATAACTAGAGTTACACTGGGAGTTATAACTAGAGTTACACTGGGAGTTATAACTAGAGAAACATGGAGCTATAACTAGAGTTACACTGGGAGTATAACTAGAGTTACACTGGGAGTTATAACTAGAGTTACACTGGGAGTTATAACTAGAGTTACACTGGGAGTTATAACTAGAGTTACACTGGGAGTTATAACTAGAGTTACATGGGCTATAACTAGAGTTACACTGGGAGCTATAATTAGAGTTACATTGGGAGCTATAACTAGAGTTACATTGGGAGCTATATCTAGAGTTACACTGGGAGCTATAACTAGAGTTACATTGGGAGCTATAACTAGAGTTACACTGGGAGTTATAACTAGAGAAACCATGGGAGCTATAACTAGAGTTACACTGGGAATTATAACTAGAGTTACACTGGGAGCTATAACTAGAGTTACACTGGGAGCTATATCTAGAGTTACACTGGGAGTTATAACTAGAGAAACCATGGGAAGCTATAACTAGAGTTACACTGGGAGTTATAACTAGAGTTACACTGGGAGCTATAATTATAGTTACATGGGAGAGTTATAACTAGAGTTACACTGGGAGCTATAACTAGAGTTACACTGGGAGTTATAACTAGAGTTACACTGGGAGTTATAACTAGAGTTACACTGGGAGCTATAACTAGAGTTACACTGGGAGTTATAACTAGAGTTACACTGGGAGTTATAACTAGAGTTACATTGGAAGCTATAACTAGAGTTACACTGGGAGTTATAACTAGAGAAACCATGGGAGCTATAACTAGAGTTACACTGGGAGTTATAACTAGAGTTACACTGGGAGCTATAACTAGAGTTACACTGGGGCTATATCTAGAGTTACACTGGGAGTTATAACTAGAGTTACACTGGGAGCTATAACTAGAGTTACACTGGGAGTTATAACTAGAGAAACCATGGGAGCTATAACTAGAGTTACACTGGGAGTTATAACTAGAGTTACACTGGGAGCTATAACTAGAGTTACACTGGGAGCTATATCTTAGAGTTACACTGGGAGTTATAACTAGAGTTACACTGGGAGTTATAACTAGAGTTACACTGGGAGTTATAACTAGTGAAACCATGGGAGCTATAACTAGAGTTACACTGGGAGTTATAACTAGAGTTACACTGGGAGCTATAACTAGAGTTACACTGGGAGTTATAACTAGAGTTACACTGGGAGTTATAACTAGAGTTACACTGGGAGCTATATCTAGAGTTACACTGGGAATTATAAACTAGAGTTACACTGGGAGTTATAACTAGAGTTACACTGGGAGTTATAACTAGAGTTACACTGGGAGCTATAACTAGAGTTACACTGGGAGTTATAACTATAGTTACACTGGGAGCTATATCTAGAGTTACACTGGGAGCTATATCTAGAGTTACACTGGGAGCTATATCTAGAGTTACACTGGGAGCTATATCTAGAGTTACACTGGGAGTTATAACTAGAGTTACACTGGGAGTTATAACTAGAGTTACACTGGGAGTTATAACTAGAGTTACACTGGGAATTATAACTAGAGTTACACTGGGAGTTATAACTAGAGTTACACTGGGAATTATAACTAGAGTTACACTGGGAGTTATAACTAGAGTTACACTGGGAGTTATAACTAGATTTACACTGGGAGCTATAACTAGAGTTACACTGGGAGTGTATAACTAGAGTTACACTGGGAGTTATAACTAGAGTTACATTGGGAGTTATATAACTAGAGTTACACTGGGGGTTATAACTAGAGTTACACTGGGAGTTATAACTAGAGTTACACTGGGAATTATAACTAGAGTTACACTGGGAGTTATAACTAGAGTTACACTGGGAATTATAACTAGAGTTACACTGGGAGCTATAATTATAGTTACACTGGGAGTTATAACTAGAGTTACACTGGGAGCTATAACTAGAGTTACACTGGGAGTTATAACTAGAGTTACACTGGGAGCTATATCTAGAGTTACACTGGGAGTGTTATAACTAGAGTTACACTGGGAATTATAACTAGAGTTACACTGGGAGCTATATCTAGAGTTACACTGGGAGCTATAATTATAGTTACACTGGGAGTTATAACTAGAGTTACACTGGGAGCTATATCTAGAGTAACACTGGGAGTTTATAACTAGAGGCACACAGGAAGTTATAACTAGAGTAACACTGGGAGCTATTAAACTAGAGTTACATTGGGAGCTATAACTAGAGTTACATTGGGAGCTATAACTAGAGTTACACTGGGAGCTATATCTAGAGTTACACTGGGAGCTATATCTAGAGTTACACTGGGAGCTATATCTAGAGTTACACTGGGAGTTATAACTAGAGTTACACTGGGAGTTATAACTAGAGAAACCATGGGAGCTATATCTAGAGTTACATTGGGAGCTATAAACTAGAGTTACACTGGGAGTTATAACTAGAGTTACACTGGGAGTTATAACTAGAGTTACACTGGGAGTTATAACTAGAGAAACCATGGGAGCTATAACTAGAGTTACACTGGGAGCTATAACTAGAGTTACACTGGGAGTTATAACTAGAGTTACACTGGGAGTTATAACTAGAGTTACACTGGGAGTTATAACTAGAGTTACATGGGAGTTATAACTAGAGTTACATTGGGAGCTATAACTAGAGTTACACTGGGAGCTATAATTAGAGTTACATTGGGAGCTATAACTAGAGTTACATTGGGAGCTATATCTAGAGTTACACTGGGAGCTATAACTAGAGTTACACTGGGAGTTATAACTAGAGTTACACTGGGAGTTATAACTAGAGAAACCATGGGAGCTATAACTAGAGTTACACTGAGGGAGCTATAACTAGAGTTACACTGGGAGTTATAACTAGAGTTACATTGGGAGCTATAACTAGAGTTACATTGGGAGCTATATCTAGAGTTACACTGGGAGCTATAATCTAGAGTTACACTGGGAGCTATATCTAGAGTTACACTGGGAGTTATAACTAGAGTTACATTGGGAGCTATAACTAGAGTTACATTGGGAGCTATAACTAGAGTTACATTGGGAGCTATATCTAGAGTTACATTGGGAGCTATAACTAGAGTTACACTGGGAGCTATATCTAGAGTTACACTGGGAGCTATAACTAGAGTTACACTGGGAGCTATAACTAGAGTTACACTGGGAGTTATAACTAGAGTTACATTGGGAGCTATATCTAGAGTTACATTGGGAGCTATAACTAGAGTTACACTGGGAGCTATATCTAGAGTTACACTGGGAGTTATAACTAGAGTTACACTGGGAGTTATAACTAGAGTTACATGGGAGCTATAACTAGAGTTACACTGGGAGTTATAACTAGAGAAACCATGGAGACTATAACTAGAGTTACACTGGGAGTTATAACTAGAGTTACACTGGGAGTTATAACTAGAGTTACACTGGGAGCTATAACTAGAGTTACACTGGGAGTTATAACTAGAGAAACCATGGGAGCTATAACTAGAGTTACACTGGGAGCTATAACTAGAGTTACACTGGGAGCTATATCTAGAGTTACACTGGGAGCTATAACTAGAGTTACACTGGGAGTTATAACTAGAGAAACATGGGAGCTATAACTAGAGTTACACTGGGAGTTATAACTAGAGTTACACTGGGAGTTATAACTAGAGTTACACTGGGAGCTATAATTATAGTTACACTGGGAGTTATAACTAGAGTTACACTGGGAGTTATAACTAGAGTTACACTGGGAGCAATAATTATAGTTACACTGGGAGTTATAACTAGAGTTACACTGGGAGCTATAACTAGAGTTACACTGGGAGTTATATCTAGAGTTACACTGGGAGCTATATCTAGAGTTACACTGGGAGTTATAACTAGAGTTACACTGGGAGTTATAACTAGAGTTACACTGGGAGTTATAACTAGAGAAACCATGGGAGCTATAACTAGAGTTACACTGGGAGCTATAACTAGAGTTACACTGGGAGCTATATCTAGAGTTACACTGGGAGCTATAACTAGAGTTACACTGGGAGTTATAACTAGAGAAACCATGGGAGCTATAACTAGAGTTACACTGGGAGTTATAACTAGAGTTACACTGGAGTTATAACTAGAGTTACACTGGGAGTTATAACTAGAGTTACACTGGGAGCTATAAACTAGAGGTACACTGGGAGTTATAACTAGAGTTACACTGGGAGTTATAACTAGAGTTACACTGGGAGCTATAACTAGAGTTACACTGGGAGTTATAACTAGAGTTACACTGGGAGTTATAACTAGAGTTACATTGGGAGCTATAACTAGAGTTACACTGGGAGTTATAACTAGAGAAACCATGGGAGCTATAACTAGAAGTTACACTGGGAGTTTATAACTAGAGTTACACTGGGAGCTATAACTAGAGTTACACTGGGAGCTATATCTAGAGTTACACTGGGAGTTATAACTAGAGTTACACTGGGAGCTATAACTAGAGTTACACTGGGAGTTATAACTAGAGAAACCATGGGAGCTAATAACTAGAGTTACACTGGGAGTTAATAACTAGAGTTACACTGGGAGCTATAACTAGAGTTACACTGGGAGCTATATCTAGAGTTACACTGGGAGTTATAACTAGAGTTACACTGGGAGTTTATAACTAGAGTTACACTGGGAGTTATAACTAGTGAAACCATGGAGCTATAACTAGAGTTACACTGGGAGTTATAACTAGAGTTACACTGGGAGCTATAACTAGAGTTACACTGGGAGTTATAACTAGAGTTACACTGGGAGTTATAACTAGAGTTTACACTGGGAGCTATATCTAGAGTTACACTGGGAATTATAACTAAGTTACACTGGGAGTTATAACTAGAGTTAACACTGGGAGTTATAACTAGAGTTACACTGGGAGCTATAACTAGAGTTACACTGGGAGTTATAAACTATAGTTACACTGGGAGCTATATCTAGAGTTACACTGGGAGCTATATCTAGAGTTACTACTGGGAGCTATAACTAGAGTTACACTGGGAGCTATATTAAATCTAGAGTTTACACTGGGAGTTATAACTAGAGTTACACTGGGAGTTATAACTAGAGTTACACTGGGAGTTATAACTAGAGTTACACTGGGAATTATAACTAGAGTTACACTGGGAGTTATAACTAGAGTTACACTGGGTAAAATGATTACTGGTTATAACTAGAGTTACACTGGGAGTTATAACTAGTAATGAGTATAACATTCACTGGGAGTTATAACTAGAGTTACACTGGGAGCTATAACTAGAGTTACACTGGGAGTTATAACTAGAGTTACACTGGGAGTTATAACTAGAGTTACATGGGAGTTATAACTAGAGTTACACTGGGGATTATAACTAGAGTTACACTGGGAGTTATAACTAGAGTTACACTGGGAATTATAACTAGAGTTACACTGGAGCTATAACTAAGTTACACTGGGAATTATAACTAGAGTTACACTGGGAGCTATAATAAGTTACACTGGGAGTTATAACTAGAGTTACACTGGGAGCTATAATAGAGTTACACTGGGAGTTATAACTAGAGTTACACTGGGAGCTATATCTAGAGTTACACTGGGAGTTATAATAAGTTACACTGGGATTATAACTAGAGTTACACTGGGAGCTATATCTAGAGTTACACTGGGAGTTATAATACAGAGTTAAACTGGTAGTTATAACTAGAGTTACATGGGAGCTATACTAGAGTACACTGGGAGTATAACTAGAGTACACGGGAGTTATAACTAGGTACACTGGGAGCTATAACTAGAGTTACTTGGGAGCTATAACTAGTAGTTAACATTCGGAGCTAAACTAGAGTTACACTGGGAGTTATCTAGAGTTACACTGGGATATAACTAGAGTTACACTGGGAGTATAACTAGAGTTACACTGGGGATTATAACTAGAGTTACACTGGGAATTAAAACTGAGATTAATCACTGGAGAAGTTATAACTAGAGTTACACTGGGATTATAACATTAGGAGTTTACATCTGGGAGTTATAACTAGAGTTACACTGGGAATTATAACTAGAGTTACACTGGGAGCTTAATTATAGTTACACTGGGAGTTATAACTAGAGTTACACTGGGAGCTATAACTAGAGTTACACTGGGAGTTATAACTAGTTACACTGGGAGTTATAACTAGAGTTACACTGGGAATTATAACTAGAGTTACACTGGAGTTATAACTAGAGTTACACTGGGAATTATAACTAGAGTTACACTGGGATATAATTATAGTTACACTGGAGTTATAACTAGAGTTACACTGGGACTATACTAGAGTTACACTGGAGTTATAACTAGAGTTAACTGGGACTATATCTAGAGTTACATGGGAGTTATAACTAGAGTTACACTGGGAGTTATAACTAGAGTTACACTGGGAGCTATATCTAGAGTTACACTGGGAATATAATAGAGTTACACTGGAGTTATAACTAGAGTTACACTGGGAGTTATAACTGAGTTACACTGGAGCTATAATAGAGTTACACTGGGGTTATAATAAGTTAACTGGGAGCTAACTAGAGTTACACATGAGTATAACTAGAGTTACACTGGAGTTATAACTGAGTTACACTGGACTATACTAGAGTTACTGATATAATAGTTACACTGGGAGTTATATCTAGAGTTACACTGGGAGCTATAACTAGAGTTACACTGGGAGCTATAACTAGAGTTACACTGGAGTTATAACTAAGTTACACTGGGAGTATAACTAGAGTTACACTGGGAGTTATAACTAGAGTTACACGGAGTTATAACTAGAGTTACATGGAGATTATAACTGAGTTACACTGGGAGTTATAACTAGAGTTACCTGGGATATAACTAGAGTTACACTGGGAGTATAATATAGTTACACTGGGAGTATAACTAGAGTTACACTGGGAGCTATACTAGAGTTACACTGGGAGTTATAACTAGAGTTACACTGGGAGCTATAACTAGAGTTACACTGGGAGTTATAACTAAGTTACACTGGAGTATAACTAGAGTTACACTGGGAGTTATAACTAGAGTTACACTGGAGTATAACTAGAGTTACACTGGGAGCTATACTAGAGTTACACTGGGAGTTATAACTAGAGTTACACTGGGAGTTATAACTAGAGTTACACTGGGAGTTATAACTAAGTTACACTGGGAGCTATAACTAGAGTTACACTGGGAGTATAACTAGAGTTACACTGGGAGTTATAACTAGAGTTACACTGGGAGTTATAACTAGAGTTACACTGGGAGTTATAACTAGAGTTACACTGGGAGTATAACTAGAGTTACACTGGAATTATACTAGAGTTACACTGGGAGTTATAACTAGAGTTACACTGGGAGCTATATCTAGAGTTACACTGGGATTATCTAATAACTAGAGTTTACACTGGGAGTTATAACTAGAGTTACACTGGGAGTTATAACAGAGTTACACTGGGAGCTTATAACTAGAGTTACACTGGGAGTATAACTAGAGTTACACTGGGAGTTATAATCTAGAGTTACACTGGGAGCTATAACTAGAGTTACACTGGGAGTCTATAACTAGAGTTACACTGGGAGTTATAACTAGAGTTACACTGGGAGTTATAACTAGAGTTACACTGGGAGTTATAACTAGAGTTACACTGGGAGCTATAACTAGAGTTACACTGGGTGCTATAATTATAGTTACACTGGAGTTATAATAGAGTTACACTGGGAGTATAACTAGAGTTACACTGGGAGATATAACTAGAGTTACACTGGGAGTATAACTAGAGTTACACTGGAGCTATAACTAGAGTTACACTGGTGCTATAATTATAGTTACACTGGGAGTTATAACTAGAGTTACCTGGAAATTATAACTAGAGTTACTGGAGTTATAACTAGAGTTACACTGGGAGTATAACTAAGTACACTGGAGTTATAATAGAGTACACTGGAGCTATACTAGATTACACTGGATTAACAAGTCCGGGATATAAAGTTACAGGGGTTTATAGTTACACGAGCATACAAGTTACACTGGTTAACTAATTACACTGAGCATAACTAGTTACAGGATTAAAATACATGAGTACTTATGGAGGTTTACATAATTACACTGACTACATACAGGATACTAGAGTACGGGAGTATACAAGTACATGGAGTTATAATAGACGATTATCTAGGTTAGTTAGGTACATGGTTATTAATTACGAGTAAACATTACACAACTGATCAGAGTAACTGAGTTAGGGAGCTATAAGTACACGGACTCACGATTATACTAATAACTGGAGCTTAACAGTACACTGGGGTTATAACTAGAGTTACATGGGAGTTATAACTAGAGTTACACTGGGAGTTATAACTAGAGTTACACTGGGAGTTATAACTAAGTTACACTGGGAGTTATAACTAGAGTTACACTGGAGTTATAACTAGAGTTACACTGGAGTTATAACTAGAGTTACACTGGGAGTTATAACTAGAGTTACACTGGGAGTTATAACTAGAGCACAGGAGCTATAACTAGAGTTACACTGGGGTTATAACTAGAGTTACACTGGAGTTATAACTAGAGTTACACTGGAGTTATAACTAAGTTACACTGGAGTATAACTAGAGTTACACTGGGGTTATAACTAGAGTTACATGGGAGTTATAACTAGAGTTACACGGAGCTATAACTAGAGTTACACTGGAGTATAACTAGAGTTACACTGGGTGTTTATAACTAGAGTTACATGGAGTTATAACTAGAGTTACACTGGGAGTTATACTAGAGTTACACTGGAGTTATAACTAGAGTTACACTGGGAGTTATAACTAGAGTTACACTGGGAGCTAAACTAGAGTTACACAGGAGCTATAACTAGAGTTACACTGGAGTTATAACTAGAGTTACACTGGGGTTAAACTAGAGTTACACTGGAGTATAACTAGAGTTACACTGGGAGTTATAACTAGAGTTACACTGGGAGCTATAACTAGAGTTACACTGGGAGTATAACTAGATTACACTGGAGTTTTAACTAGAGTTACACTGGAGCTATAACTAGAGTTACACTGGAGTATATGATAACTGGAGTAAACTGATACACTGGAGTTATAACTAGAGTTACACTGGGAGTTATAACTAGAGTTACACTGGAGTTATAACTAGAGTTACACTGGGTGCTATAATAGAGTTACACTGGGAGCTATAACTAGAGTTACACTGGAGTATAACTAAGTTACACTGGGAGCTTAAACTAGAGTTACACTGGGAGTATAACTAGAGTTACACTGGGAGTATAACTAGAGTTACACTGGGAGTATAACTAGAGTACACTGGAGTATATAACTGGGAGTTTATACACTGGGAGTTATAACTAGAGTTACACGGGAGTTATAACTAGAGTTACACTGGGAGTATAACTAGAGTTACACTGGGAGTTATAACTAGAGTTACACTGGGAGTATAACTAGAGTTACACTGGGAGTATAACTAGAGTTACACTGGAGTTATAACTAGAGTTACACTGGGAGCTATAACTAGAGTTACACTGGTGTTATAACTAGAGTTACATGGAGTTATAACTAGAGTTACACTGGGAGTTATAACTAGAGTTACACTGGGAGTTATAACTAGAGTTACACTGGGAGTTAACTAGAGTTACACTGGGAGTTATAACTAGAGTTACACTGAGTTATAACTAGAGTTACACTGGAGTTATAACTAGAGTTACACTGGGAGCTATAACTAGAGTTACACTGGGAGCTATAACTAGAGTTACACTGGGAGTTATAACTAGAGTTACACTGGGAGTTATAACTAGAGTTACACTGGGAGCTATAACTAGAGTTACACTGGAGTTATAACTAGATTACACTGGGAGTTATAACTAGAGCACACGGAACTATAACTAGAGTTACACTGGGTTATAACTAGAGTTACACTGGGAGTTATAACTAGAGTTACACTGGGAGTTATAACTAGAGACACGGACTATAATTAGAGTTACACTGGGAGCTATAACTAGAGTACACGGAGCTATAACTAGAGTTACACTGGGAGCTATAACTAGAGGTACACTGGAGCTATAACTAGAGTTACACTGGGAGTTATAACTAGAGTTAACACTGGAGCTATAACTAGAGTTACACTGGTGTTATAACTAGAGTTACACTGGGAGTTATAACTAGAGTACACTGGGAGCTATAACTAGAGTTACACTGGGTTATAACTAGAGTTACATGGGAGTTATAACTAGAGTTACACTGGGAGCTATAACTAGAGTTACACTGGGAGCTATAACTAGAGTTACACTGGGAGCTATAACTAGAGTTACACTGGGAGTTATAACTAGAGTTACACTGGGAGTTTAATCTAGAGTTAGACTGGGAGTTATAACTAGAGTTACACTGGGAGTTATAACTAGAGTTACACTGGAGTTTATAACTAGAGTTACACTGGGAGCTATATCTAGAGTTACACTGGGAGCTATAACTAGAGTTACACTGGGAGCTATAACTAGAGTTACACTGGGAGTTAGTAACTAGAGTTACACTGGGAGTTATAACTAGAGCACACAGGAAACTATAACTTAGAGTTACACTGGGTTAAACTAGAGTTACACTGGGATTTATAACTAGAGTTACACTGGAAGTTATAACTAGAGTTACACTGGAAGTTTAAACTAGGTTACACGGAGCTATAACTAGAGTTACACTGGAAGTTATAACTAGAGTTACACTGGGAGTTATAACTAGAGTTACACTGGGAGTTATAACTAGAGGACACATGGAAGCTATAACTAGAGTTACACTGGGAGCTATAACTAGAGTTACACTGGAAGTTATAACTAGAGTTACACTGGGAGTTATAACTAGAGTTACACAGGAGCTATAAACTAGAGTTACACTGGAAGTTATAACTAGAGTTACACTGGGATGTTATATAAACTAGAGTTACACTGGAGTTATAAACTAAGAGCACACAGGAAGCTATAACTAGAGTTACACTGGGAGCTATAACTAGAGCACACTGGAGCTATAACTAGAGTTACACTGGGAGTTATAACTAGAGTTACACTGGGAGCTATAACTAGAGTTACACTGGGGTTATAACTAGAGTTACACTGGGAGTTATAACTAGAGTTACACTGGGAGCTATAACTAGAGTTACACTGGGATGTTATAACTAGAGTTACACTTGGGAGTTATAACTAGAGTTACACTGGGAGCTATAACTAGAGTTACACTGGGAGTTATAACTAGAGTTACACTGGGAGTTATAACTAGAGTTACACTGGGAGTTATAACTAGAGTTACACTGGGAGTTATAACTAGAGTTACACTGGGAGTTATAACTAGAGTTACACTGGGAGTTATAACTAGAGTTACACTGGGAGCTTATAACTAGAGTTACACTGGGAGTTATAACTAGAGTTACACTGGGAGCTATAACTAGAGTTACACTGGAGCTATAATAGAGTTACACTGGGAGTTATAACTAGAGTTACACTGGGAGCTATAACTAGAGTTACACTGGGTGTTATAACTAGAGTTACACTGGGAGTTATAACTAGAGTTACACTGGGAGTTATAACTAGAGTTACACTGGGAGTTATAACTAGAGTTACACTTGGGAGTTATAACTAGAGTTACACTGGGAGTTATAACTAGAGTTACACTGGAGCTTATAACTAGAGTTACACTGGGAGTTATAACTAGAGTTACACTGGGAGTTATAACTAGAGTTACACTGGGAGTTATAACTAGAGTTACACTGGGAGTTATAACTAGAGTTACACTGGGAGCTATAACTAGAGTTACACTGGGAGCTATAACTAGAGTTACACTGGGAGTTATAACTAGAGTTACACTGGGAGCTATAACTAGAGTTACACTGGGAGCTATATCTAGAGTTACACTGGGAGTTATAACTAGAGTTACACTAGGAGCTATAACTAGAGTTACACTGGGAGCTATAACTAGAGTTACACTGGGAGTTATAACTAGAGTTACACTGGGAGTTATAACTAGAGTTCACTTGGGAGTTATAACTAGAGTTACACTGGGAGTTATAACTAGAGTTACACTGGGAGCTATATCTAGAGTTACACTGGGAGCTTATAACTAGAGTTACACTGGGAGTTATAATCTAGAGTTACACTGGGAGTTATAACTAGAGTTACACTGGGAGCTATAAACTAGAGTTACACTGGGAGCTATAACTAGAGTTACACTGGGAGTTATATCTAGAGTTGCACTGGGAGCTATAACTAGAGTTACACTGGGAGCTATAACTAGAGTTACACTGGGAGCTATATCTAGAGTTACACTGGGAGTTATAACTAGATAACACTGGGAGCTATAACTAGAGTTACACTGGGAGCTTATAACTAGAGTTACACTGGGAGCTATAACTAGAGTTACACTGGGAGTTATAACTAGAGTTACACTGGGAGCTATAACTAGAGTTACACTGGGAGCTATACTAGAGTTACACTGGGAGCTATAACTAGAGTTACACTGGGAGCTATAACTAGAGTTACACTGGGAGTTATAACTAGAGTTACACTGGGAGCTATAACTAGAGTTACACTGGGAGCTATATCTAGAGTTACATGGGAGCTATAACTAGAGTTCACTGGGAGTTATATACTAGAGTTACACTGGGAGCTATAACTAGAGGCACACTGGGAGCTATAATTGAGTTACACTGGGAGTTATAACTAGAGTTACACTGGGAGCTATAATCTAGAGTTACACTGGGTTATAACTAGAGTTACACTGGGAGCTATATCTAGAGTCACAGCATAGGGTAGCATATAATTAGAGTTACACTGGGAGTTTAAACTAGAGTTACACTGGTTGGAGCTATATCTAGAGTTAACTGAGGTTATAACTAGAGTTACACTGGGGTAGTTATTAACTAGAGTATACTAGGTTAGGGAGTTTATAACTAGAGTTACACTGGGAGCTATAATCTAGAGTTACACTGGGAGTTATAACTAGAGGCACACTGGAAGTATAACTAGAGTTACACTGGGATTATAACTAGAGTTACACTGGGAGCTATAATAGAGTTACACTGGGAGTATATCTAGAGTTACATTGGGAGCTTTATCATGAGTTACATTGGGAGTTACTATGAGTTACACTGGAGCTATACTGGACAGTACACTGGGAGTTATATCTAGAGTTACACTGGGAGCTATAACTAGAGGCACATGGGAGCTATAATTAGAGTTAACTGGGAGTTAAACTGAGTTAATTGGAGTAATCTAGAGTTACACTGGAGCTATATAAGAGTTACATTGGAGTATATCTAGAGTTACGGGATATAATAGTTACACTGGGAGTTATAACTAGATTACACTGGGAGTATAACTAGAGGCACTGGGAGCTATAATTAGAGTTACCTGGATAAACTAGATTACAATGGGAGAATAACTAGAGTTACACTGGGAGTTATAACAGAGTTACACGGAGTTATAATAGAGTTACACTGGGAGTATATAACTAAGGATATATCTAGAGTTACATGGGAGTATCTAGTTACACGGGAGCTATAATAGAGTTACATGGGAGTTATAACAGATTTACACTGGATTAATAGAGACACTGAGTTATAACTAGAGTACACTGGGAGTTAATAATACAGATTAACACTGGGAGCTATAACTAGAGTTACACTGGGAGCTAATCTAGAGTTACATTGGGAGCTATAACTAGAGTTACACTGGGAGCTATAACTAGAGTTACACTGGAGTTATAATCTAGAGTTACACTGGGAGTATAACTAGAGGCACACTGGAGTTATAATAGAGTTACACTGGGAGTTATAACTAGAGTTACACTGGGAGCTATAACTAGAGTTACACTGGGAGCTTATAGATACATGGGCTTGGAGTTATACTAGAGCACTGGATATATAACTAGAGTTACACTGGGAGTTATAACTAGAGTTGACACTGGGAAGTTATAACTAGAGTTACACTGGGAGTTATAACTAGAGTTACACTGGGAGTTATATAAGTTACACTGGGAGTTAAACTAGAGTACACTGGGAGTTATAACTAGAGTCACACTGGAAGTTATAACTAGAGTTACACTGGGAGTTTATAACTAGAGTTACACTGGGAGTTATAACTAGAGTTACACTGGGAGTATAACTAGAGCACACTGGGAGCTTATAATTAGAGTTACACTGGGAGTTATAACTAGAGTTACACTGGGAGCTATACTAGAGTTACATGGAGTTATAACTAGAGTTACACTGGGAGTTATAACTAGAGTTACACTGGAGTTATAACTAGAGTTACACTGGGAGCTATATACTAGAGTTACACTGGGAGTTAACTAGAGCACACTAAGTTATAATAGAGTTACACTGGGAGTTATAACTAGAGTTACACTGGAGTATAATAGAGTTACACTGGGAGTTATAACTAGAGTTACACTGGGAGTTATAACTAGAGTTACACTGGGAGTATATTAACTAGAGTTACACTGGGAGTTATAACTAGAGTTACACTGGGAGTTATATTAACTGGGAGTTTACACTGGGAGTTATACTAGATTACATGGAGTTATAACTAGAGTTACACTGGGAGCTATAACTAGAGTTACACTGGGAGTATAACTAGAGTTACACTGGGAGTTATAACTAGAGTTACACTGGGAGCTATACTAGAGTTACACTGGGAGTTATACTAGAGTACACTGGGAGTTATAACTAGAGTTACACTGGGAGTTATATCTAGAGTTACACTGGGAGTTATAACTAGAGTTACACTGGGAGTTATAACTAGAGTTACACTGGGAGTTATAACTAGAGTTACACTGGGAGTATTAATACACTGGAGTACAACACTGGAGTTATAACTAGAGTTACACTGGGAGTTATAACTAGAGTTACACTGGAGTATAACTAGAGTTACACTGGGAGTTATAACTAGAGTTACACTGGGAAGTTATAACTAGAGTTACACTGGGAGTTATAACTAGAGTTCACACTGGGAAGTTATAACTAGAGTTACACTGGGAGTTATAACTAGAGTTACACTGGGAGTTATAACTAGAGTTACACTGGGAGTATAACTAGAGTTACACTGGGAGTTATACTAGAGTTACACTGGGAGTTATAACTAGAGTTACATGGGAGTTATAACTAGAGTTACACTGGGAGTTATAACTAGAGTTACACTGGGAGTTATACTAGAGTTACACTGGGAGTTATAACTAGAGTTACACTGGGAGTTATAACTAGAGTTACACTGGGAGTATAACTAGAGGACATGGGAGCTATAACTAGAGTTACACTGGGAGTTATAACTAGAGTTACACTGGGAGCTATACTATAGAGTTACAATTGGAGTTATAACTAGAGTTACACTGGGAGTTATTAACTAGAGTTACACTGGGAGTTTATAACTAGAGTTAACTACTGGGAGCTATAACTAGAGTGACACTGGGAGTTATAACTAGAGCTACACTGGGAAGCTATACACTAGTACTGTTACAATGGGAGCTTAACTAGAGTTACACTGGGAGCTTACTAGACATGAGAGCTATACATAGAGTTAATATTATACTAGAGTTACACTGGAGAGCTTATACTAGAGTTACACTGGGAGCTATAATAGAGTTACACTGGGATTATATACTAGAGTCTACACTGGGAGATATTCATACTAGAGTTACACTGGGAGTTATAACTAGAGTTACACTGGGAGTTATAACTAGAGTTACACTGGGAATTATAACTAGAGTTACACTGGGAGTTATAACTAGAGTTACACTGGGAGCTATAACTAGAGGCACACTGGGAGCTATAACTAGAGTTACACTGGGAGTTATAACTAGAGTTACACTGGGAGCTATAATTAGAGTTACACTAGGAGTTATAACTAGAGGCACACTGGAAGTTATAACTAGAGTTACACTGGGAGTTATAACTAGATAAATACTGGGAGCTATAATTAGAGGCACACTTGGGGTGGTAGAATGAGCCCTTCAGACAAATATCACTCTCTCTCTCTAGAATGAGCCCGTCATACAAATCTATCTCTTTCTCTCTAGAATGAGCCCTCCATACAAATATATATCTCTCTCTCTCTCTCTAATGAGCCCTTCATACAAATATCACTCACTCTCTCTAGAATGAGCCCGTCATACAAATCTATCTCTCTCTATCTAGAATGAGCCCGTCATACAAATATCACTCTCTCTCTCTAGAATGAGCCCGTCATACAAATATCACTCTCTTTCTCTCTCTAGAATGAGCCCTCCATACAAATATATATCTCTCTCTCTCTCTCTAGAATGAGCCCTCCATACAAATATATATCTCTCTCTCTCTAATGAGCCCTTCAGACAAATATCACTCACTCTCTCTAGAATGAGCCCGTCATACAAATATATCTCTCTCTATATAATGAGCCCGTCATACAAATATCACTCTCTCTATATAATGAGCCCGTCATCCAAATATCACTCTCTCTCTCTAGAATGAGCCCGTCATACAAATATCACTCTCTCTCTCTAGAATGAGCCCGTCATACAAATCTATCTCTCTCTATCTAGAATGAGCCCTTCATACAAATCTCTCTCTCTCTAGAATGAGCCCTTCATACAAATCTCTCTCTCTCTAGAATGAGCCCGTCATACAAATCTATCTCTCTCTATCTAGAATGAGCCCTTCATACAAATCTCTCTCTCTCTAGAATGAGCCCTTCATACAAATCTCTCTCTCTCTAGAATGAGCCCGTCATACAAATATTCGCAAGCGGCCGTTATAACATCCCTGTATTTTGTTTGTAATCTGGTTATAAAGTTGTAACACCAGGGAACATCCTTCAAGCCTCGGTTAGAAATATGTGTCAACACTCCCTGAGTAACTCTCTCCTATGTGCCCACAGTGTTTCATTACTCGCATGACAACCCAGGATGACGTCACTCGCTCACTGCTGGACCGTGTGTGAGTGTGTGAGTATGTGTAACTAAGATTGAAGGATCACTCACATCTACTGGGTCATGTTCCAAGATACCAACTTTACAACGCTAGTCTTCCGGGATATACGAGACTACTGGTCTGAGATATCCGAGACTACTTGTCTGAGATATCCGAGACTACTAGTCTGAGATATACGAGACTACTGGTCTGAGATATACGAGACTACTGGTCTGAGATATACGAGACTACTTGTCTGAGATATACGAGACTAATTGTCTGAGATATACGAGACTACTTGTCTGAGATATACGAGACTACTAGTCTGAGATATACGAGACTACTGGTCTGAGATATACGAGACTACTGGTCTGAGATATCCGATACTACTGGTCTGAGATATACGAGACTACTGGTCTGAGTTATACGAGACTACTGGTCTGAGATATACGAGACTACTTGTCTGAGATATACGAGACTAATTGTCTGAGATATACGAGACTACTGGTCTGAGATATCCGAGACTACTGGTCTGAGATATCCGAGACTACTGGTCTGAGATATACGAGACTACTGGTCTGAGATATCCGAGACTACTGGTCTGAGATATACGAGACTACTTGTCTGAGATATACGAGACTACTGGTCTGAGATATACGAGACTACTTGTCTGAGATAT
Source organism: Timema cristinae (assembly GCA_039000515.1). NCBI lineage: Eukaryota > Metazoa > Arthropoda > Insecta > Phasmatodea > Timematidae > Timema > Timema cristinae. The sequence continues at coordinate 488,764 of JBCFYV010011172.1, forward strand.
CCGAGACTACTGGTCTGAGATATCCGAGACTACTGGTCTGAGTTATACGAGACTACTGGTCTGAGATATACGAGACTACTGGTCTGAGATATACGAGACTACTGGTCTGAGATATACGAGACTACTTGTCTGAGATATACGAGACTACTGGTCTGAGATATCCGAGACGACTTGTCTGAGATATCCGAGACTACTGGTCTGAGATATCCGAGACTACTGGTCTGAGATATACGAGACTACTGGTCTGAGATATCCGAGACTACTGGTCTGAGATATACGAGACTACTGGTCTGAGATATACGAGACTACTGGTCTGAGATATCCGAGACTACTGGTCTGAGATATACGAGACTACTGGTCTGAGATATACGAGACTACTGGTCTGAGATATACGAGACTACTTGTATGAGATATCCGAGACCACCTGTCTGAGATATTCGAGACCACCTGTCTGAGATATACGAGACTACTGGTCTGAGATATACGAGACTACTGGTCTGAGATATACGAGACTACTGGTCTGAGATATCCGAGACTACTTGTCTAAGATATCCGATACTACTTGTCTGAGATATCCGAGACTACTTGTCTAAGATATACGAGACTTCTGGTCTGAGATATACGAGACTACTTGTATGAGATATCCGAGACCACCTGTCTGAGATATCCGAGACCACCTGTCTGAGATACTTGAGACTACAACTCCGTCATTCCCTACTGAATGTCTGTCTGTCTTATCTGGGCTCACAGCGAGTAGAAAGTGTACGATAATGTCCGTCTTGGGTTAGGTCAGTGATTGTTGGCCAGCTCTGTGGTAGCCATATTATAATATAGACAACATATCGCCACAGCTACCCTGGAGGCCAATGGCAGCTTGATATATTGCTGATGAATGAGTAGAGCATAAAGCCAGTGACTATAGTGATGCGGAGGAGTGAGATATTCCCATTACAAACAAATGTAGATCCTGGACAAACACACATGCTATATGTAGCATCGTACATCATGTATAGTTAACCTCAACGGTGCAGCCAGATCTAGCGGATGGATATGTTTCGGCGGCCTATTTAACAATCATCGGGCCACATAACAAGCACTGCCTGCGTTTGTTTGTGTTTGCCAGTTACGATGTTATGTCAATATTACATGATTTACTCTTTAATTACATTTTCACTGGAAAGCTTCCAACTTATTCATTAAATTGTTTCTATATTGTCCGCTGGAAATGTTTGGAAAACACCAACTTGTTTTATAACGAGGCTGTGCGACTTGTAGTTTCGAGCCAGGAGCAAAAAGTCCCAAATTCTGTTGAGCTCGACCGGAAGTAGTCGCGCCATAAAGAGCTCGCTAACAGACATATAACAATCTTTATATTCGATAGAACTAGAATACTGTCTCTATTGGTTTATTGGGACTATCCGGGTTACTGAAGAGAATATCACTGGTTAGGATCTACAACCCTGGACTACACAGACGTCATAGTCACGTAGCCCATTGTAACCAAGAACTGGGTCTTAGAGACATGATCCCTGACACGGCCAGTTTCCATTTCGCCCTAACAGACACGTGGATTTGTTATGATCAAACTTGTAAATACTTTATTTTCTGGAGCCATGACTACTGTATGTTTATTTATATTCAACAGTTCCAGATTCTGAACAGAGAAGATATTGTGAAAAGACTCAATTTAAAGATAAATATATTGTTTACTTAATTGTTAGCTGACTTCAATTGTTTGTTTCTATACTTATAATATTGTTAAGCACAGACGTGTACCTTGGATGGATTAATTTATCTATTTATTTATTATTAGCAGAATAATACAAACGTGAATTATTTCAATCCATGATATCTTTATTTATTGTTGGCCACAGTGAAAACTTTCCATATTTTGTTTGTTATATTTATAAGAAGTGGTGATTAGTAAGTGTTACAACAATGCCAGAGGTGTTTGCGGAGCGCACCGGGGTTCGAACCACGGACAGTTTGAGGATATGGTTACAGGTCAGACCAATATCTGTAGCGCTATCCACATGTCCCAGGATTATGGTTTATTTCTCACATATAACTTTATTTTGACTTTGTTGTCTGGCGCCCAAATTTTAGTAGCCACATTACATTTACATTATTTAGATTTATTTAGAATATATTTATTTTTCACAACTGGTATGGGTCAAACTGATAATAAAACTCCTGAGCTGTGTGACGTGATGTGTGACCACAATTCCAGCAGGATTATTGGTTGTCTATTTCTCACTAAACACTTATACTCTGAGCTGTTGTGTGTTGGCCCCAAATTCAGTAGGCACTCTTTACCATTACTTAGATTATTTGAAATTCACCTCGCTATAAACAGATATAATACCTCCTGAGCTGTGTGACGTGATGTGTGACCACCACCTCAGCTAGGCAGCTCTATACCTCCTGAGCTGTGTGACGTGATGTGTGACCACAACCTCAGCTAGGCAGCTCTATACCTCCTGAGCTGTGTGACGTGATGTGTGACCACCACCTCAGCTAAACAGCTCTCTCTACCTATACTGACAAAACATTAGAGGAAACCAATCAAGAAATGAAAGTGTTGGTGATGAGGATGATGAGGTATGATGAGGATGATAGATGATGAGGATGAGTACATAGAAAATGAAAACTTATGAATTCCAAAGCTAGCACGAGACATACACGTAGTTAATGAAATGCATGAAATTTTAAGAAGGTTTCGGAAAAGTTTGACTAAAATCATCTTCTTACCAGAAAGAATGTCTAGAAAGAATTCAAGAAAGGTCAAAAAAATGTTTATATTCAAAAACAAGATGGAATTCATTGTTAGTTATGTTCGGAAGGTTCTTGAAATTAGAAGTAGTAATTAATAAACCGTTAATGTATCTACATTTAATCGAAAGATGGCATTATGCCAATAGTTCAGTGTTGGAAACTATTTTCGAATGTCTGACATCATCAAAAGTGGTTGTACAAGTGTTAAGGAGCAGAAATGTGACATTGATCGCGGCTCAAGTGTTTTTAAATATTTTGATTAAAAAATTAAGCCATTTAGCCATTTAGTGTAATAAATGAATAAAGATCTTTTAAAAATAATTCAAGAAAGACAATAGAAGAAAATGACTAGCCTACTCATGTCTTATACTCAAAATCTAGAAAGAAAATGGTCCCTTCAGTTCAAAGGCTACGTTTTATTCTTTCACTGAAGAATTAATTAACAGCCTCTTATGAGATATCTTGACCTGGACAACAGACGAAGATGAAGGGGCGGGGGCAAACCAGACAAATGAAGATAATATGAGTTTGTCAATGGAAGATTAACTAAACCTGGAACTGAATAAAATGAGTCAAAGTAATCAGAAAACACAAGTCAGTTAAAAAAAACGAACCTGAAGACAGAATTTTATATCGTTGAAGCCACCGGGAAGTGAACTGATAATTTGGATCTCCTTTTTGAAGCATTGTCAACCTTCTTCGACGGAAAATGAAGGGATATTTTCAATAATTGGAAATTTTGTGACAAAAATTAGTAGCAGACTTTAAATAAATCTACCAATGTCTTATTCTTCATGAAAAGCGATTTTATCAAAAATATAAACTAATCATAAAATAAACGTTCAAGAATACACAGTTATCGAGTTGTCTAGAATAAAAAATGTTATTATAAATAGAATAATTATTATATTTTTATATTAATTTTAGTACAGTGTGCGATAGTTAAATAAATCGTATTAATTTAAAATCTAATGTTTCTAAATTATCCCACCTTAAATATTAAAAGATTAAAAAATAATATATTTTATTTCACAAAGTCCCGGGCCCCCAGAAATATTCCAAATTTCTTCCTGATTTCAGGGAAATTGAAGGTCGGGAGACCTGGGCCAACACCTCAAACTGCGTGATCATTCAACACAAAAGTTCCTCTAAACTAAAATAATGCCAAGCAAAGTCCTCTAATTCAAACCCAGATTGAAACCGTAAGTAGTTTTTAACTGGATCCGCGAGTATTTGAATCTGGTTTCAGAGTCGGGAGTTGTTAAAACAACATTAGTTGGCCTCACCCCTGCTCTGGTTCAACACGCTCCATTCTGAAAGCTCAACAACTTTTAATCCAATATAATTAGGTTTTCAAATGAAAGCCTATTCTGTCCAGTTAGCGACCCTCGACCCTTGTGAGCTAATTACCGGAGAAACGCCCTATGTCCCTAATTACCGGAGAAACGCTCTATGTCCCTAATTACAGGAGAAACGCTCTATGTCCCTAATTACATGAGAAACGCTCTATGTCCCTAATTACCGGAGAAACGCCTATGGCCCTAATTACCGGAGAAACGCCCTATGGCCCTAATTACCGGAGAAACGCCCTAGGGCCCCTAATACCGAGAAACGCCTATGGCCCTAATCAGCGCGAGAGCTGTATTACAGTCAAGCCGGTTGAAAGTTTCCTGGAGCTTACAAGACTTAAGACTGAGCAATTTGTTTAACTAGAGCATTTCTAAAATATAACAAAATGCTGACCTTACTTTCATCAGTAGGAAACAGCTCAGGTTTGTTAGATAACGGTCGTGGCTTCGATACCTGGTATGTATCATTAGTGAGCTGTAGTTTCTGTGTCAGTGTTGGACTATAACACCAACAAGTAGTCCTACGCGTCACATACAATATATGTCTGTATTGGAGACTACTCTACTCACCCGTTAGTTAACCCTCCTAGTCGTGATCACCTAGGCCCTTGTTGCTCGTGTGCCCCGCGGACACGGAGAAAATATGCAAATTCGTTGATTGGTCGTTCAGGGAGAGACGGGCGTGAGGGTGGAGGGTGGAGGGTGGAAACGATGACTGGATATATTGACGAATTAAATCAATCATTTCGTTGATAACAATTGATAGTAAAACGTTTTGTGAGTTGAAGTAACAAATTGTGATCTGAGCACGACCAAGTAACAAATTGTGATCTGAACACGAGCAAGTAACAAATTGTGATCTGAACACGAGCAAGTGACAAATTGTGATCTGAACACGAACAAGTAACAAATTGTGATCTGAACACGTGCAAGTAACAAATTGTGATCTGAACACGAGCAAGTAACAAATTGTGATCTGAACACGAGCAAGTAACAAATTGTGATCTGAACACGAGCAAGTAACCAATTGTGATCTGAACACGAGCAAGTAACAAATTGTGATCTGAACACGAGCAAGTAACCAATTGTGATCTGAACACGAGCAAGTAACAAATTGTGATCTGAACACGAACAAGTAACAAATTGTGATGAACACGTGCAAGTAACAAATTGTGATCTGAACACGAGCAAGTAACAAATTGTGATCTGAACACGAGCAAGTAACAAATTGTGATCTGAACACGAGCAAGTAACCAATTGTGATCTGAACACGAGCAAGTAACAAATTGTGATCTGAACACGAGCAAGTAACAAATTGTGATCTGAACACGAACAAGTAACAAATTGTGATCTGAACACGTGCAAGTAACAAATTGTGATCTGAACACGAGCAAGTAACAAATTGTGATCTGAACACGAGCAAGTAACAATTGTGATCTGAACACGAGCAAGTAACCAATTGTGATCTGAACACGAGCAAGTAACAAATTGTGATCTGAACACGGCAAGTAACAAATTGTGATCAGAACACGAGCAAGTAACAAATTGTGATCTGAACACGAACAAGTAACAAATTGTGATCTGAACACGAGCAAGTAACAAATTGTGATCTGAACACGAGCAAGTAACAAATTGTGATCTGAACACGAACAAGTAACAAATTGTGATCTGAACACAGATGAAGTTTATGGGGACGCATATTATTACTTATTTTAATATTATTATACAAATTTGTCGCTGCTTGCTATGAAAAATACTGTTTTAACCGTTTTTATAATAGATATAATACTGTTTTAACCGTTTTTATAATAGATATAATAGAATTTGAAACTTTTTAGGGCTCCAAATTATTTTACCGCGAAGACTTTGTAGCGATGTCCTTTTAGTTGTTGACATATTTAATAGCTCGGTTCTCGCCAAGCTGCTCTTGAACGTGTGAGAATTCTTGTGCGTCTAGAAATAATAAATACTTGAGTATGTCTTACAATCCCAGCCATCTGTCTAACTCTGTTGTTACACTTACAATCCCAGCCATCTGGCTAACTCTGTTGTTACACTTACAATCCCAGCCATCTGGCTAACTCTGTTTTTACACTTACAATCCCAGCCATCTGTCTAACTCTGTTCTTACACTTACAATCCCAGCCATCTGTCTAACTCTGTTGTTACACTTACAATCCCAGCCATCTGGCTAACTCTGTTGTTACACTTACAATCCAGCCATCTGGCTAACTCTGTTGTTACACTTACAATCCCAGCCATCTGTCTAACTCTGTTTTTACACTTACAATTCCAGCCATCTGTCTAACTTTGTTGTTACACTTACACATAGCTATTCCTTATATACACTAGCCGTTATAACTGGCGGCCTCATCCGTGGCGATGATTGTCTAGTCGAGCAGACCACCAGCAGACCTCACAGAGAGTGTAATATTCCCATTGGTGTGAGGCGGGCGTCAGACTACAAACAAGACCCAGTGGGTGAGATATCCCGGGTGTGAACCAGGGGATATTTAGACAACTGCGACCCAGGGGATATTTAGACAACTGTGACCCAGGGGATATTTAGACAACTGCAACCCAGGGGATATTTAGACAACTGTGATCCAGGGGATATTTAGACAACTGTGAACCAGGGGATATTTAGACAACTGTGAACCAGGGGATATTTAGAAAACTGTGAACCAGGGGATATTTAGAAAACTGTGAACCAAGGGATATTTAGACAACTGCAACCCAGGGGATATTTAGACAACTGTGATCCAGGGGATAATTAGACAACTGTGATCCAGGGGATATTTAGACAACTGTGAACCAGGGGATATTTAGACAACTGTGAACCAGGGGATATTTAGACAACTGTGAACCAGGGGATATTTAGAAAACTCTGAACCAGGGGATATTTAGACAACTGTGAACCAGGGATATTTAGACAACTGTGAACCAAGGGATATTTAGACAACTGCGAACCGAGGGATATTTAGACAACTCTGAACCAGGGGATATTTATACAACTGTGAACCAAGGGATATTTAGAAAACTGTGGACAGGGGATATTTAGACAACTGTGAACCAAGGGATATTTAGAAAACTGTGGCCCAGGGGATATTTAGACAACTGTGAACCAGGGGATATTTAGACAACTGGGGACCAGGGGATATTTAGACAACTGTGAACCAGGGGATATTTAGACAACTGTGAACCAAGCGATATTTAGAAAACTGTGAACCAAGCGATATTTAGACAACTGTGAACCAAGGGATATTTAGACAACTGGGGACCAGGGGATATTTAGACAACTGTGAACCAAGGGATATTTAGAAAACTGTGAACCAAGGAATATTTAGAAAACTGTGGCCCAGAGGATATTTAGAAAACTGTGGCCCAGGGGATATTTAGACAACTGTGAACCAAGGGATATTTAGACAACTGCGACACAGGGGATATTTAGACAACTGTGAACCAGGGGATATTTAGACAACTGGGGACCAGAGGATATTTAGTCAACTGTGAAACAAGCGATATTTAGAAAACTGTGGCCCAGGGGATATTTAGACAACTTTGAACCAGGGGATATTTAGACAACTGTGACCAGGTGATATTTAGAAAACTGTGAACCAGGGGATATTTAGACAACTGCGACCCAAGGGATATTTAGACAACTCTGAACCAAGGGATATTTAGAAAACTGTGGCCCAAGGTATATTTAGAAAACTGTGACCCAGGGGATATTTAGACAACTGTGAACCAGTGGATATTTAGACAACTGCGACCCAGGGGATATTTAGACAACTGTGAACCAGGGGATATTTAGACAACTGCGACCCAGGGATATTTAGACAACTCTGAACCAAGGGATATTTAGACAACTGTGAACCAAGAGATATTTAGACAACTGCGATACAGGGGATATTTAGACAACTGTGACCCAGGGATATTTAGACAACTGTGACCCAGGGGATATTTAGACAACTGTGAACCAGGGGATATTTCTAAAACTGTGAACCAAGGGATATTAAGACAACTCTGAACCAGGGGATATTTAGACAACTGTGAATCAGGGGATATTTAGACAACTGTGAACCAGAGGATATTTAGACAACTGTGATCCAGGGGATATTTAGAAAACTGTGAACCAAGGGATATTTAGAAAACTGTGAACCAGGGGATATTTAGAAAACTGTGAACCAAGGGATATTTAGACAACTGTAGACCAGGGGATATTTAGACAACTCTGAACCAGGGGATATTTAGACAACTGTCAACCAGGGATATTTAGACAAATGTGAACCATGGGATATTTAGAAAACTGAGGCCCAGGGGATATTTAGACAACTGTGAACCAGGGGATATTTAGACAACTGTGAACCAAGCGATATTTAGAAAAATGTGGCCCAGGGGATATTTAGACAACTCTGAACCAGGGGATATTTAGACAACTGTGACCAGGTGATATTTAGACAACTGTGAACCAGGGGATATTTAGACAACTGCGACCCAGGGGATATTTAGACAACTCTGAACCAAGGGATATTTAGAAAACTGTGGCCCAAGGGATATTTAGAAAACTGTGACCCAGGGGATATTTAGACAACTGTGAACCAGTGGATATTTAGACAACTGCGACCCAGGGGATATTTAGACAACTCTTAACCAAGGGATATTTAGAAAACTGTGGCCCAGGGGATATTTAGACAACTGTGAACCAAGTGATATTTAGACAACTGCGACACAGGGGATATTTAGACAACTGTGAACCAGGGGATATTTAGACAACTGTGAACCAGGGGATATTTAGACAACTGTGACCCAGGGGATATTTAGACAACTGTGAACCAAGGGATATTTAGACAACTGTGGCCTAGGGGATATTTAGACAACTGTGAACCAAGGGATATTTAGACAACTGCGATACAGGGGATATTTAGACAACTGTGACCCAGGGGATATTTAGACAACTGTGACCCAGGGGATATTTAGACAACTGTGAACCAGGGGATATTTCTAAAACTGTGAACCAAGGGATATTATGACAACTCTGAACCAGGGGATATTTAGACAACTGTGAATCAGGGGATATTTAGACAACTGTGAACCAGGGGAAATTTAGACAACTGTGAACCAGGGGATATTTAGAAAACTGTGAACCAAGGGATATTTAGAAAACTGAGAACCAGGGGATATTTAGACAAACTGTGAATCAAGGGATATTTAGAAAACTGTGGCCCAGGGGATATTTAGACAACTGTGAACCAGGGGATATTTAGACAACTGGGGACCAGGGGATATTTAGACAACTGTGAACCAGGGGATATTTAGACAACTGTGAACCAAGCGATATTTAGAAAACTGTGGCCCAGGGGATATTTAGACAACTGTGAACCAAGGGATATTTAGACAACTGGGGACCAGCGGATATTTAGACAACTGTGAACGAAGGGATATTTAGAAAACTGTGAACCAAGGAATATTTAGAAAACTGTGGTTCAGGGATATTTAGACAACTGGGGACCAGGGAATATTAAGACAACTGTGAACCAAGGGATATTTAGACAACTGTGGCCCAGGGAATATTTAGACAACTGTGAACCAAGGGATATTTAGACAACTGTGAACCAGGGGATATTTAGAAAACTGTGAACCAAGGGATATTTAGAAAACTGTGAACCAGGGGATATTTAGAAAACTGTGAACCAAGGGATATTTAGACAACTGTGAACCAAGCGATATTTAGAAAACTGTGGCCCAGGGGATATTTAGACAACTGTGAACCAGGGGATATTTAGACAACTGTGAACCAAGCGATATTTAGAAAACTGTGGCCCAGGGGATATTTAGACAACTGTGAACCAAAGGATATTTAGACAACTGGGGACCAGCGGATATTTAGACAACTGTGAACCAAGGGATATTTAGACAACTGCGATACAGGGGATATTTAGACAACTGTGACCCAGGGGATATTTAGACAACTGTGACCCAGGGGATATTTAGACAACTGTGAACCAGGGGATATTTAGACAACTGTGAACCAGGGGATATTTAGACAACTGCGACCCAGGGGATATTTAGACAACTCTGAACCAAGGGATATTTAGAAAACTGTGGCCAGGGGATATTTAGACAACTGTGAACCAGGGATATTTAGACAACTGTGAACCAGGGGATATTTAGAAAACTGTGAACCAAGGGATATTTAGAAAACTGGGAACCAGGGGATATTTAGAAAACTGTGAACCAAGGGATATTTAGACAACTGTTGACCAGGGGATATTTAGACAACTCTGAACCAGGGGATATTTAGACAACTGTCAACCAGGGGATATTTAGACAACTGTGAACCATGGGATATTTAGAAAACTGAGGTCCAGGGGATATTTAGACAACTCTGAACCAGGGGATATTTAGACAACTGTGAACCAGGGGATATTTAGACAACTGCGACCCAGGGGATATTTAGACAACTGTGAACCAGGGGATATTTAGAAAACTTTGAACCAGGGGATATATAGACAACTGTGAACCATGGGATATTTAGACAACTGTGAACCAAGGGATATTTAGACAACTGTGAACCGAGGGATATTTAGAAAACTGTGGCCCAGTGGGTATTTAGACAACTGTGAACCAAGGGATATTTAGAAAACTGTGAACCAGGGGATATTTAGACAACTGTGAATCAAGGGATATTTAGAAAACTGTGGCCCAGGGGATATTTAGACAACTGTGAACCAGGGGATATTTAGACAACTGGGGACCAGGGGATATTTAGACAACTGTGAACCAGGGGATATTTAGACAACTGTGAACCAAGCGATATTTAGAAAACTGTGGCCCAGGGGATATTTAGACAACTGTGAACCAAGGGATATTTAGACAACTGGGGACCAGCGGATATTTAGACAACTGTGAACGAAGGGATATTTAGAAAACTGTGAACCAAGGAATATTTAGAAAACTGTGGCTCAGGGGATATTTAGACAACTGGGGACCAGGGAATATTAAGACAACTGTGAACCAAGGGATATTTAGACAACTGTGGCCCAGGGAATATTTAGACAACTGTGAACCAAGGGATATTTAGACAACTGTGAACCAGGGGATATTTAGAAAACTGTGAACCAAGGGATATTTAGAAAACTGTGAACCAGGGGATATTTAGAAAACTGTGAACCAAGGGATATTTAGACAACTGTGAACCAAGCGATATTTAGAAAACTGTGGCCCAGGGGATATTTAGACAACTGTGAACCAGGGGATATTTAGACAACTGTGAACCAAGCGATATTTAGAAAACTGTGGCCCAGGGGATATTTAGACAACTGTGAACCAAAGGATATTTAGACAACTGGGGACCAGCGGATATTTAGACAACTGTGAACCAAGGGATATTTAGAAAACTGTGACCCAGGGGATATTTAGACAACTGTAAACCAGGGGATATTTAGACAACTGCGACCCAGGGGATATTTAGACAACTCTGAACCAAGGGATATTTAGAAAACTGTGGCCAGGGGATATTTAGACAACTGTGAACTAAGGGATATTTAGACAACTGCGAACCAGGGGATATTTAGACAACTCTGAACCAAGGGATATTTAGAAAACTGCGAACTAGGGGATATTTAGACAACTGTGAACCAAGGGATATTTAGAAAACTGTGAACCAAGGAATATTTAGAAAACTGTGGCCCAGAGGATATTTAGAAAACTGTGGCCCAGGGGATATTTAGACAACTGTGAACCAAGGGATATTTAGACAACTGCGACACAGGGGATATTTAGACAACTGTGAACCAGGGGATATTTAGACAACTGGGGACCAGAGGATATTTAGTCAACTGTGAAACAAGCGATATTTAGAAAACTGTGGCCCAGGGGATATTTAGACAACTTTGAACCAGGGGATATTTAGACAACTGTGACCAGGTGATATTTAGAAAACTGTGAACCAGGGGATATTTAGACAACTGCGACCCAAGGGATATTTAGACAACTCTGAACCAAGGGATATTTAGAAAACTGTGGCCCAAGGTATATTTAGAAAACTGTGACCCAGGGGATATTTAGACAACTGTGAACCAGTGGATATTTAGACAACTGCGACCCAGGGGATATTTAGACAACTGTGAACCAGGGGATATTTAGACAACTGCGACCCAGGGGATATTTAGACAACTCTGAACCAAGGGATATTTAGACAACTGTGAACCAAGAGATATTTAGACAACTGCGATACAGGGGATATTTAGACAACTGTGACCCAGGGGATATTTAGACAACTGTGACCCAGGGGATATTTAGACAACTGTGAACCAGGGGATATTTCTAAAACTGTGAACCAAGGGATATTAAGACAACTCTGAACCAGGGGATATTTAGACAACTGTGAATCAGGGGATATTTAGACAACTGTGAACCAGAGGATATTTAGACAACTGTGATCCAGGGGATATTTAGAAAACTGTGAACCAAGGGATATTTAGAAAACTGTGAACCAGGGGATATTTAGAAAACTGTGAACCAAGGGATATTTAGACAACTGTAGACCAGGGGATATTTAGACAACTCTGAACCAGGGGATATTTAGACAACTGTCAACCAGGGGATATTTAGACAAATGTGAACCATGGGATATTTAGAAAACTGAGGCCCAGGGGATATTTAGACAACTGTGAACCAGGGGATATTTAGACAACTGTGAACCAAGCGATATTTAGAAAAATGTGGCCCAGGGGATATTTAGACAACTCTGAACCAGGGGATATTTAGACAACTGTGACCAGGTGATATTTAGACAACTGTGAACCAGGGGATATTTAGACAACTGCGACCCAGGGGATATTTAGACAACTCTGAACCAAGGGATATTTAGAAAACTGTGGCCCAAGGGATATTTAGAAAACTGTGACCCAGGGGATATTTAGACAACTGTGAACCAGTGGATATTTAGACAACTGCGACCCAGGGGATATTTAGACAACTCTTAACCAAGGGATATTTAGAAAACTGTGGCCCAGGGGATATTTAGACAACTGTGAACCAAGTGATATTTAGACAACTGCGACACAGGGGATATTTAGACAACTGTGAACCAGGGGATATTTAGACAACTGTGAACCAGGGGATATTTAGACAACTGTGACCCAGGGGATATTTAGACAACTGTGAACCAAGGGATATTTAGACAACTGTGGCCTAGGGGATATTTAGACAACTGTGAACCAAGGGATATTTAGACAACTGCGATACAGGGGATATTTAGACAACTGTGACCCAGGGGATATTTAGACAACTGTGACCCAGGGGATATTTAGACAACTGTGAACCAGGGGATATTTCTAAAACTGTGAACCAAGGGATATTATGACAACTCTGAACCAGGGGATATTTAGACAACTGTGAATCAGGGGATATTTAGACAACTGTGAACCAGGGGAAATTTAGACAACTGTGAACCAGGGGATATTTAGAAAACTGTGAACCAAGGGATATTTAGAAAACTGAGAACCAGGGGATATTTAGACAACTGTGAATCAAGGGATATTTAGAAAACTGTGGCCCAGGGGATATTTAGACAACTGTGAACCAGGGGATATTTAGACAACTGGGGACCAGGGGATATTTAGACAACTGTGAACCAGGGGATATTTAGACAACTGTGAACCAAGCGATATTTAGAAAACTGTGGCCCAGGGGATATTTAGACAACTGTGAACCAAGGGATATTTAGACAACTGGGGACCAGCGGATATTTAGACAACTGTGAACGAAGGGATATTTAGAAAACTGTGAACCAAGGAATATTTAGAAAACTGTGGTTCAGGGGATATTTAGACAACTGGGGACCAGGGAATATTAAGACAACTGTGAACCAAGGGATATTTAGACAACTGTGGCCCAGGGAATATTTAGACAACTGTGAACCAAGGGATATTTAGACAACTGTGAACCAGGGGATATTTAGAAAACTGTGAACCAAGGGATATTTAGAAAACTGTGAACCAGGGGATATTTAGAAAACTGTGAACCAAGGGATATTTAGACAACTGTGAACCAAGCGATATTTAGAAAACTGTGGCCCAGGGATATTTAGACAACTGTGAACCAGGGGATATTTAGACAACTGTGAACCAAGCGATATTTAGAAAACTGTGGCCCAGGGGATATTTAGACAACTGTGAACCAAAGGATATTTAGACAACTGGGGACCAGCGGATATTTAGACAACTGTGAACCAAGGGATATTTAGACAACTGCGATACAGGGGATATTTAGACAACTGTGACCCAGGGGATATTTAGACAACTGTGACCCAGGGGATATTTAGACAACTGTGAACCAGGGGATATTTAGACAACTGTGAACCAGGGGATATTTAGACAACTGCGACCCAGGGGATATTTAGACAACTCTGAACCAAGGGATATTTAGAAAACTGTGGCCAGGGGATATTTAGACAACTGTGAACCAGGGATATTTAGACAACTGTGAACCAGGGGATATTTAGAAAACTGTGAACCAAGGGATATTTAGAAAACTGGGAACCAGGGGATATTTAGAAAACTGTGAACCAAGGGATATTTAGACAACTGTTGACCAGGGGATATTTAGACAACTCTGAACCAGGGGATATTTAGACAACTGTCAACCAGGGGATATTTAGACAACTGTGAACCATGGGATATTTAGAAAACTGAGGTCCAGGGGATATTTAGACAACTCTGAACCAGGGGATATTTAGACAACTGTGAACCAGGGGATATTTAGACAACTGCGACCCAGGGGATATTTAGACAACTGTGAACCAGGGGATATTTAGAAAACTTTGAACCAGGGGATATATAGACAACTGTGAACCATGGGATATTTAGACAACTGTGAACCAAGGGATATTTAGACAACTGTGAACCGAGGGATATTTAGAAAACTGTGGCCCAGTGGGTATTTAGACAACTGTGAACCAAGGGATATTTAGAAAACTGTGAACCAGGGGATATTTAGACAACTGTGAATCAAGGGATATTTAGAAAACTGTGGCCCAGGGGATATTTAGACAACTGTGAACCAGGGGATATTTAGACAACTGGGGACCAGGGGATATTTAGACAACTGTGAACCAGGGGATATTTAGACAACTGTGAACCAAGCGATATTTAGAAAACTGTGGCCCAGGGGATATTTAGACAACTGTGAACCAAGGGATATTTAGACAACTGGGGACCAGCGGATATTTAGACAACTGTGAACGAAGGGATATTTAGAAAACTGTGAACCAAGGAATATTTAGAAAACTGTGGCTCAGGGGATATTTAGACAACTGGGGACCAGGAATATTAAGAAACTGTGACCAGGGATATTTAGACAACTGTGGACCAGGGAATATTTAGACAACTGTGAACCAAGGGATATTTAGACAACTGTGAACCAGGGATATTTAGAAAACTGTGAACCAAGGGATATTTAGAAAACTGTGAACCAGGGGATATTTAGAAAACTGTGAACCAAGGGATATTTAACAACTGTGAACCAAGCGATATTTAGAAAACTGTGGCCCAGGGATATTTAGACAACTGTGAACCAGGGATATTTAGACAACTGTGAACCAAGCGATATTTAGAAAACTGTGGCCAAGGGATATTTAGACAACTGTGAACCAAAGGATATTTAGACAACTGGGGACCAGCGGATATTTAGACAACTGTGAACCAAGGGATATTTAGACAACTGCGATACAGGGAGATATTTAGACAACTGTGACCCAGGGGATATTTAGACAACTGTGACCCAGGGGATATTTAGACAACTGTGAACCAGGGGATATTTAGACAACTGTGAACCAGGGATATTTAGACAACTGCGACCCAGGGATATTTAGACAACTCTGAACCAAGGGATATTTAGAAAACTGTGGCCAGGGGATATTTAGACAACTGTGAACCAGGGATATTTAGACAACTGTGAACCAGGGGATATTTAGAAAACTGTGAACCAAGGGATATTTAGAAAACTGGGAACCAGGGGATATTTAGAAAACTGTGAACCAAGGGATATTTAGACAACTGTTGACCAGGGGATATTTAGACAACTCTGAACCAGGGGATATTTAGACAACTGTCAACCAGGGGATATTTAGACAACTGTGAACCATGGGATATTTAGAAAACTGAGGTCCAGGGGATATTTAGACAACTCTGAACCAGGGATATTTAGACAACTGTGAACCAGGGGATATTTAGACAACTGCGACCCAGGGGATATTTAGACAACTGTGAACCAGGGGATATTTAGAAAACTTTGAACCAGGGGATATATAGACAACTGTGAACCATGGGATATTTAGACAACTGTGAACCAGGGATATTTAGACAACTGTGAACCGAGGGATATTTAGAACAACTGTGACCAGTGGGATTTAGACAACTGTTGAACCAAGGGATATTTAGAAAACTGTGAACCAGGGATATTTAGACAACTGTGAATCAAGGGATATTTAGAAAACTGTGGCCCAGGGATATTTAGACAACTGTGACCCCAGGGGATATTTAGACAACTGGGACCAGGGATATTTAGACAACTGTGAACCAGGGGATATTTAGACAACTGTGAACCAAGCGATATTTAGAAAACTGTGGCCCAGGGGATATTTAGACAACTGTGAACCAAGGGATATTTAGACAACTGGGGACCAGCGGATATTTAGACAACTGTGAACGAAGGGATATTTAGAAAACTGTGAACCAAGGAATATTTAGAAAACTGTGGCTCAGGGGATATTTAGACAACTGGGACCAGGGAATATTAAGACAACTGTGAACCAAGGGATATTTAGACAACTGTGACCAGGGAATATTTAGAAAACTGTGAACCAAGGATATTTAGACAACTGTGGACCAGGGGATATTTAGAAAACTGTGAACCAAGGGATATTAGAAAACTGTGAACCAGGGATATTTAGAAACTGTGAACCAAGGGATATTTAGACAACTGTGAACCAAGCGATATTTAGAAAACTGTGGCCAGGGGATATTTAGAAACTGTGAACCAGGGGATATTTAGACAACTGTGAACCAAGCGATATTTAGAAAACTGTGGCCCAGGGGATATTTAGACAACATGTGAACCAAAGGATATTTAGACAACTGGGGACCAGCGGATATTTAGACAACTGTGAACCAAGGGATATTTAGAAAACTGTGACCCAGGGATATTTAGACAACTGTAAACCAGGGATATTTAGACAACTGCGACCCAGGGATATTTAGACAACTCTGAACCAAGGGATATTTAGAAAACTGTGGCCAGGGGATATTTAGACAACTGTGAACTAGAGGGATATTTAGACAACTGCGAACCAGGGATATTTAGACAACTCTGAACCAAGGGATATTTAGAAAACTGCGAACAGGGGATATTTAGACAACTGTGAACCAAGGGATATTTAGAAAACTGGGCCAGGGGATATTTAGACAACTGTGAACCAAGGGATATTTAGACAACTGTGGCCAGGGGATATTTAGACAACTGTGAACCAAGGGATATTTAGACAACTGCGAACCAGGGGATATTTAGACAACTGTGAACCAGGGATATTTAGAAAACTGTGGCCCAGTGGGTATTTAGACAACTGTGAACCAAGGGATATTTAGAAAACTGTGGACAGGGGATATTTAGACAACTGTGAATCAAGGGATATTTAGAAAACTGTGGCCCAGGGGTATTTAGACAACTGTGAACCAGGGGATATTTAGACAACTGGGGGACCAGGGGATATTTAGACAACTGTGAACCAGGGATATTTAGACAACTGTGACCAGGGGATATTTAGACAAACTGTGGAACCAGGGGATATTTAGACAACTGTGGACCAGGGGATATTTAGACAACTGTGAACCAGGGATATTTAGACAACTGTGAACCGAAGCGGGATATTTAGACAACTGATGAACGCAATGGAGATATTTAGAAAACTGTGACAGTTTAAAGGAACCAAGGAATATTTAGAAAACTGTGGCTCAGGGATATTTAGACAACTGGGGACCAGGGAATATTAAGACAACTGTGAACCAAGGGATATTTAGACAACTGTGGCCCAGGGAATATTTAGACAACTGTGAACCAAGGGATATTTAGACAACTGTGAACCAGGGGATATTTAGACAACTGTGGCCCAGGGTATATTTAGTCAGGGGGCTTCAATCTATTCCCTTGTTGACCGCTGTAATAACAAGAGTCCAGATTAAAATCTGTAGAAACGGTTTTAATGTCATGTTTATGGCCCCTTGCTAGTGACACCCATGAGGGACCCCCTGGACAGATGTAGGGGCGAAGCATCAGTCGGAATCACGTCTCAATCCGAGGGAAGCACGTAGTCCGGGTGCCCGGAAGCCAGTGTTCCGGGAATAGAGCTAGCGCTCAATTCTCCCTTGTTACGGCATTGTTAGTGGTACTGATTGAGTTAAACTGCTCATTACCTGCAACTGATGCTTGCTATAGGACTGCAACTTACACCTGAGCCTGATGCTTGCTATAGGACTGCAACTTACACCCGGGACTGATGCTTGCTATAGGACTGCAACTTACACCTGAGCCTGATGCTTGCTATAGGACTGCAACTTACACCCGGGACTGATGCTTGCTATAGGACTGCAACTTACACCCGGGACTGATGCTTGCTATAGGACTGCAACTTACACCTGGGACTGATACTTGCTATAGGACTGCAACTTACACCTGGGACTGATGCTTGCTATAGGACTGCAACTTACACCCGGGACTGATGCTTGCTATAGGACTGCAACTTACACCTGGGACTGATACTTGCTATAGGACTGCAACTTACACCTGCAACTGATGCTTGCTATAGGACTGCAACTTACACCTGGGACTGATACTTGCTATAGAACTGCAACTTACACCCGGGACTGATGCTTGCTATAGGACTGCAACTTACACCTGGGACTGATACTTGCTATAGGACTGCAACTTACACCCGGGACTGATGCTTGCTATAGGACTGCAACTTACACCTGGGACTGATACTTGCTATAGGACTGCAACTTACACCTGGGACTGATACTTGCTATAGGACTGCAACTTACACCTGGGACTGATGCTTGCTATAGGACTGCAACTTACACCCGGGACTGATACTTGCTATAGGACTGCAACTTACACCTGGGACTGATACTTGCTATAGGACTGCAACTTACACCCGGGACTGATACTTGCTATAGGACTGCAACTTACACCTGGGACTGATGCTTGCTATAGGACTGCAACTTACACCTGGGACTGATACTTGCTATAGGACTGCAACTTACACCCGGGACTGATGCTTGCTATAGGACTGCAACTTACACCTGGGACTGATGCTTGCTATAGGACTGCAACTTACACCTGGGACTGATGCTTGCTATAGGACTGCAACTTACACCTGCAACTGATGCTTGCTATAGCTGTACGCTCACACCTGTAAATGATGACCAATATTGTCCCGGATATATTTATTTGACCTTTGACATATTTATTTCGACCAATAATTGTCAGTATATGCCAGGATCCCTTAGCTGAATATTTCTGAAAATAAAATGATGAATGTACAACACACGGCGTGTCTATTACTGTAGCTAATGAGATAACTCCCTGTGTGTGA
Organism: Timema cristinae; assembly: GCA_039000515.1. NCBI lineage: Eukaryota > Metazoa > Arthropoda > Insecta > Phasmatodea > Timematidae > Timema > Timema cristinae. The sequence continues at coordinate 508,543 of JBCFYV010011172.1, forward strand.
GTATCCAGCAAGAGCTGAGAGGGAGACACGATCTCTGGACCGGTCAGTCGTGTCTCTGATAACAAAACACGGTTTGACAAGTCGTCAGAGCTACACAGACGTTGTTAAATGATCGGCACTTGGTCGCCCCTTGCACTCAAACTCCCCAATTATATCAGCTCGGAACTGATGTAAAGTTGGTTCCACACATGGCCACCAAGAAGAGCAGTTCCACACATGGCCACCAAGAAGAGCAGTTCCACACATGGCCACCAAGAAGAGCAGTTCCACACATGGTCACCAAGGAAGGTAGTTCCACACATGGTCCCCAAGGAAGGTAGTTCCACACATGGCCACCAAGAATAGCAGTTCCTCACATGGCCACCAAGAAGAGCAGTTCACCATGCACAGAAGAGCAGTTCCACACATGGCCACCAAGGAAGAGCTAGTTCCACACATGGTCACCAAGGAAGGTAGTTCCACACATGGTCACAAGAGTATTCCACACATGGCACAAGAAGCAGTTCCACACATGGTCAACTAGTGTAATGAGGGGAGGATGGCTGTAGAACGCAACCCACTCCTGGTTTCATAATTTGTTCGTTAGTGGATTGAAATATAAATGTTAGTAAACTATGTTTCTATAAAGAGCTCTAATTAATTCATAGATACAGCTTTCTCGTGATCTCTATGGCTACAGCATTGCTTGATTGAGTTCTACCTCCTGTCCGAGTGATCTCTATGGCTACAGCATTGCTTGATTGAGTTCTACCTCCTGTCCGAGTGATCTCTATGGCTACAGCATTGCTTGATTGAGTTCTACCTCTGTCCGAGTGATCTCTATGGCTACAGCATTGCGTGATTGAGTTCTACCTCCTGTCCGAGTGATCTCTATGGCTACAGCATTGCTTGATTGAGTTCTACCTCCTGTCCGAGTGATCTCTATGGCTACAGCATTGCTTGATTGAGTTCTACCTCCTGTCCGAGTGATCTCTATGGCTACAGCATTGCTTGATTGAGTTCTACCTCCTGTCCGAGTGATCTCTATGGCTACAGCATTGCTTGATTGAGTTCTACCTCCTGTCCGAGTGATCTCTATGGCTACAGCATTGCTTGATTGAGTTCTACCTCCTGTCCGAGTGATCTCTATGGCTACAGCATTGCTTGATTGAGTTCTACCTCCTGTCCGAGTGATCTCTATGGCTACAGCATTGCGTGATTGAGTTCTACCTCCTGTCCGAGTGATCTCTATGGCTACAGCATTGCTTGATTGAGTTCTACCTCCTGTCCGAGTGATCTCTATGGCTACAGCATTGCTTGATTGAGTTCTACCTCCTGTCCGAGTGATCTCTATGGCTACAGCATTGCTTGATTGAGTTCTACCTCCTGTCCGAGTGATCTCTATGGCTACAGCATTGCTTGATTGAGTTCTACCTCCTGTCCGAGTGATCTCTATGGCTACAGCATTGCTTGATTGAGTTCTACCTCCTGTCGAGTGATCTCTATGGCTACAGTATTGCTTGATTGAGTTCTACCTCCTGTCCGAGTGATCTCTATGGCTACAGCATTGCTTGATTGAGTTCTACCTCCTGTCCGAGTGATCTCTATGGCTACAGCATTGCTTGATTGAGTTCTACCTCCTGTCCGAGTGATCTCTATGGCTACAGCATTGCTTGATTGAGTTCTACCTCCTGTCCGAGTGATCTCTATGGCTACAGTATTGCTTGATTGAGTTCTACCTCCTGTCCGAGTGATCTCTATGGCTACAGCATTGCTTGATTGAGTTCTACCTCCTATCCGAGTGATCTCTATGGCTACAGCATTGCTTGATTGAGTTCTACCTCCTGTCCGAGTGATCTCTATGGCTACAGCATTGCTTGATTGAGTTCTACCTCCTGTCCGAGTGATCTCTATGGCTACAGCATTGCTTGATTGAGTTCTACCTCCTGTCCGAGTGATCTCTATGGCTACAGCATTGCTTGATTGAGTTCTACCTCCTGTCCGAGTGATCTCTATGGCTACAGCATTGCTTGATTGAGTTCTACCTCCTGTCCGAGTGATCTCTATGGCTACAGCATTGCTTGATTGAGTTCTACCTCCTGTCCGAGTGATCTCTATGGCTACAGCATTGCTTGATTGAGTTCTACCTCCTGTCCGAGTGATCTCTATGGCTACAGCATTGCTTGATTGAGTTCTACCTCCTGTCCGAGTGATCTCTATGGCTACAGCATTGCTTGATTGAGTTCTACCTCCTGTCCGAGTGATCTCTATGGCTACAGCATTGCTTGATTGAGTTCTACCTCCTGTCCGAGTGATCTCTATGGCTACAGCATTGCTTGATTGAGTTCTACCTCCTGTCCGAGTGATCTCTATGGCTACAGCATTGCTTGATTGAGTTCTACCTCCTGTCCGAGTGATCTCTATGGCTACAGCATTGCTTGATTGAGTTCTACCTCCTGTCCGAGTGATCGCAATATCTACTCTGGTGGGGTAAACATTATGAAGGTAGAATTCATAGGAAGTGTGCCCGCATTTAATTAAAAAAGTGCTGGTTTCTCCCAGCAAGGAGTGGAACCTTGACCCTGTCAACATCAACAATCCAGACCATGGAGAGAGTGTCTTATACTGTGCGACCACCGTTGCTAGTTACATTAATCCTAACCTCCGTGGACTTGCTCGCTTCTTCCCCCTCTCCAGACTGATATATTCTGGATGGAGGGGTTGAGAGCGTAGATTTCAGAGAATGCAAGGAAAGTTAATAGCAGACACAAAAAATGGTTATTTTTGTTAGCAAAGATGAGTGTAAAAAGGAAACTGCTAAACTGAAAGAAGGGAGAGGTGAGCAAAAACCAAGTTGTGTGTAATAAAAACGGTACGTCATTAAGAGCAATTAGTAGTTGTTGGAAGACGGGGAACATTTCTGGTCTGTTCTTCTCTCGTGTCACTTCTCCTGCTGTTCTCTGCATTATCATCCTTCCTTCCTTCCTTTCTTTGTACACCTCATCCCGTCTGCTCGCGGTAAGGAGCTAAACACCCCTTCAAAAGAAAAGGAGGTGTTTGTCCAGGGGAAAACGCCCACCGAGACCACTGGGTGGAGATATCTTATCTCTGGATGTGTTGAGGGTTGCAGCACACAGGGAGAACTCTTCTAAACACACTATTACAGCTCACAAACTCTGGACCAATCACAAGATCCGCTCTCAACTATTACAGCTTGGTCCGAAGCCTCTCTGGGGGGAAACCAATCAAGTTATAAACTATCCTAGGGATGTGCACGCACAGCCCGCAGGTGAGGTGTGTATGTCCGAGTGGGGTCACGTGATCTCTTCCAGCCGTCTATTGAGAGAGGGCTGTAAGGGAAACACAGGATTCTATCGCCTCTACTCCAAACCCAAATGATTGTTCTTCTCTTACTTCCCTTTTCCCTGAGTTCATTTCCGGTCGAAGGATTGTTCGAGGCAAGTTGTACAGGGTTACCTGGATCTAGGCAAGCAGGGAGAACTTAAACTGAGCATACAATTAACTCACATCAGTGGGCAGACACTCTTAGAACTAGAGCAGTACAACATCTACACATTACACACATCAGTGGGCAGACACTCTTAGAACTAGAGCAGTACAAACTCACACATTACACACGTCAGTGGGCAGACACTCCTAGAAACAAAGGAGCAGTAGAGCATGTACACATTACACATGTCCTGGAGTCCTACACATGTTGTCAGAGTGAGGATGTGGACGAAATGTTATAAAGGGAAGCCCCAATTACGTTCTACGGCAGTTCCTCTATTTCCCCCCAATTGATGTTTATTATCATTTATTTTAAATGAAATATTTTCTGGCAGTATTGCATCAGTGATATTTTAAAAATGAGCGCTTACAGATGATTGACGAGCTGATGGGAGGGGGATATGAGCTTAGACATGTTTAGTTCACGTGTCTCACGAATAAAGGTTACAGTTGACAGTTGTAATTGTGTCAAAGATCCAGCCGGGATCCAAACCTTGACCTCCCCAAGCACATGAAATACAACCAAGGTCATTCAGAGATCATTTGGACCTTCTGTCTCAGCACTGGGTCCAATTAAATGTACTGTAAAAGTAATTAATATTATATAAAATTGAGTTTTGTTTTAATAAATAAATATATTTAGTTAATATAATGTTACCGACTCGACCTTGGAACATAGTTATGTCCCCAAGTGTACTGAGCACTGGACGACTGGGAAGTACATCAGTGGATTAGGCTGCTGTTGATAGTAAATGGGGGATTATTTAGGACCCTAACACATATGAGTTAATAGCGCTTGGGACCTACATTATGATGGACGACTATATTGCGTGTCATCACTTGAAGCCCCCAGTCGGGACTCGAACCCTCAACTTCCCTACATCCACAACAAAGATTCCTGTCACCACCCTGACTTGTCATGACGGGGTGTTGATAGTCCACCCTGGCAACGAACCTGTCTACCTTACAAACATTTCACTTGGTGCAGTAGAATGAGATAGTAAAGAACGAGCGAGAGATGGAGAGTCCTATTAGCCCCGAGCACGGGAATAAAGGGTGACTCTCATCTTGTTAAATGGTCCCTCACCCTGACTACCCTCTCATTACAGGGTCGTCGTAAGCTGCTTACTTCGCTACCCCTGGCTGGGTAGACTGTGACCACTGCAACTTCAAACACAGTACCAGCAAGGAGTGTTCAGTCACTACCAGCCTCTATAAATGTTACTCAGTACCAGCAAGGTGTGTTCAGTCACTACCAGCCTCTATAAATGTTACTCAGTACCAGCAAGGAGTGTTTCTGGTAACTTTCCAAGCGCCATCAAATGCAATGTGACCTTGAAAGATACACCGAGACAAACCACAGTAGACTAAAAACAACATTAATTGCTATTTCAGTGTTTTAACTGGCTCTAAGACAACACGTGACACCAATCAACAGGTCAGCAGGGCAGAAGTGTTCTTTAGTTTTCGAGGTGTGTTAGCCTTTTCTGTAACTGTAGACCCATGCTGCCCCAACACCATCAACACAGACAAGACGAGATAGATGTCTTTTGGGCTAACACATCATTGAATGGATAGTCAGGAGTGTAGGTAAGCTACCACATCTACTCTCATGTGTCCATACGCCAAACCATATGACCTGTAAGACAATATTGAGTTGTTGTCATAACTTTCACCACAAACAATTAGTTTTTATTATTAAAACACGAACTTAAAAACTTACCTTTTGGGCGCTTATTTTTTGTCCAAGCGGATGCTGTAGTTCACTTAAAATGCTTTTCAACCGAGATCGTTTAGAAGGCTACTTTTTCTTCATAAATTAAGATGGTGAACCAATCTAAGCAAAGATGGTTAATGACGTCATACAGACCATGTTCGGTTGTGTTCATGCACACTTGTTTACATAGTAAAAAGTTTTATTTTGAAACTAATATTTTGTATATCTCTTCCTTTAATTTATAATTTACTGTTAGCATTTATAGGAAGATACAGGTGTGTTATTATATCTTTCATGCACTATAATATCTATTGTTGCCGCAACCACGAAACTAAAAGTATTAGATGGTTTTATTATTATATTTGGTTCCTTAAATGTTTCACGAAAAAGCCAACTGCACACTAATCCTTAGGGAAAATATTATTAGAAGTGTTTGACAGCTTTTGATAGATAATATTGTTTAAGTAAGCAAATAATAACTATCTCCAATTCAGTGACTTTTAACCAACGCTTGCAATCAGATCTCCTACAACTATCTCCACTTCAGTGACTTTGAACCAACGCTTGAAATCAGATCTCCTACAACTATCTCCACTTCAGTGACTTTGAACCAACGCTTGAAATCAGATCTCCTGCAACTATCTCCACTTCAGTGACTTTTAACCAACGCTTGCAATCAGATCTCCTACAACTATCTCCACTTCAGTAACTTTGAACCAACGCTTGCAATCAATCTCTACAACTATTCCACTTCAGTACTTGAACCAGTGCTTGCAATAAACATGTTCTGCAACTATCTCCACTTCAGGGACGAATGTATTGTTATTGCAGACTATTAAATACAACAATACTATCTGTTAGATAGTTTTGACAGGTTCGTGGTTGATGTACCACACACTTTGTGTGAAAATTAAAATAAACTTTGTAAACACAGATCAGCACATGACTCACAAACTAACTTAAAATAAAACCGAGACATCCAGCACTAAGCACTCACAGTTGGTGTCCCTGAGCACTTAGCCATAAAGAGGGGACTAAGCTATTCTGAGCTTACCGAGACTCAGCTATACCTTCCTTGAATGGCCTTGACGAATGACTAGAAATTACTCAAACACGCGCGTGCGGGGATCAGCGTGATTACGGCACAAAGAAATGATTACAAACTGAGATATCCTGTCAGGCATAGCTGGCGACGCTCGCTAAGTACGACACTGAACCATTATTAGACTGCTTTCATTTGATTACCTGTCATTTGTTACAGGTTTATTTTAAAATGTTGGAAATTGCTTTCATTTGACGAATCACCAGATATTAAAGATTGAAGCCCAATTAGACTCGTCATGATCGTATTTCTATTTGTAACTGATCAGCTTAGTAAGATTATTTTATTAAATAAATTTGTATAATATGTCAGTGAAATCATTATTGCATTGAAGAAAGATATAATTGAACAAACCTGTCCCGGGATATAAGTTGGGTTAAACTCCGGATAAATGTATTCTGGATGGTCATCAAATAATGGAGGTGATTTAGAAAATGTATTTATGATCAAGCTTTCAGTTGAAGTTGTGGTCACAGTATTGATCTATTCTCAAGTTGAGCGGGAAGTCTATATTCAAGGAGAGCTGGACCACCTTCATATCTCAGGTGTTTGGTTGGTATGTTCCCTGCACCACTGCTCCTACATGGAGTGCTATGTTCACTGCACCACTGCTCCTACATGGAGTGCTATGTTCACTGCACCACTGCTCCTACATGGAGTGCTATGTTCACTGCACCACTGCTCCTACATAGAGTGCTATGTTCCCTGCACCACTGCTCCTATATGGATTGCTATGTTCACTACACCACTGCTCCTACATAGAGTGCTATGTTCCCTGCACCACTGCTCCTACATAGAGTGCTATGTTCCCTGCACCACTGCTCCTATATGGAGTGCTATGTTCACTACACCAATGCTCCTACATGGAGTGCTATGTTCACTGCACCACTGCTCCTACATAGAGTGCTATGTTCCCTGCACCACTGCTCCTACATAAAGTGCTATGTTCCCTGCACCAATACTCCTACATGGAGTGTTTGGACTGGTCTTCTCATGAAGGAGACAGGGCTTCCAATCCCATTTGGTTCTACCGAGGGGGATTTTATAAATTGTTTTTCACTTTCCTTCCACGCAAATGCGGGTAGATTACTTCTAAAATGCTTGATTCCTCATCCCGACTTCACTATAGTAATTATCATAGGAGATGCTCAATAAGACGTGTAGTCTTGAGGAGGATAGAATATGGAGAAAATATAGTGTAACAAGATTAGTGTTTAACAGCGGGACCAGTGTGCTCTCATTGTTTACCCTGGCTACGCTCCTTGTTCTCTCTGTCTCCCTCCTTGTCTAGCAGGTAGGCGGCGACCTTCTCACTTGACTGGGGGATTAGAGGGGCCAAGGGGGTGCGGGGGGAGGACGGAGACACGTCTGAAGAGGTCTGGATCCTTTTTATTCTGGACTTTTAACTCTAGAAATGGAGGATTCCAGACCCTTAGCTGTCACCACCCCTATATAAACACGCTCAGCGATAGCCGTGGGTATTCAGTTCTTGGTTCTCGACTAACGAGTCTGGGAGTCCCCAGTGCGAGTGTGTGAACAGGTGTGTACATTGTGTGAGCCGGGAGTGGACCAGCGAGTCCAGTGTGTCAACCAGCGAGTCCAGCGTTTGTGTATAGCGGGTCACCGCCGTGTATCGTGTGTGAGACAAGTGACATTTGTTGTTATTGTGAACTATTGTGTTAATGAACATTTTTGTGACGGTTTTTAAATATTTGAGTAGTTATTTGGTGTCTTATAGTTGTTAATTTGTTTATTCAATTTACTTACATCTCTGTGTGCTCTATTAGTTTGATTAAGTTACAGACTTGATTAAGGCTCTTTTTATTCTACTTAATTACTTGTTTAGTTATAATTAATTTAGATATACAGTTAATCAGAGTGTGTATGTAAGTGGTAATTTTAATAATCAAAACATTGAATATTCCGTGGGCATTTTCATTCGTGTTTGGTCGGCAAACCTACCCCAATATCTCTAAAAGAACTCGTGGTTCACACGTTCACGTGTGCACGGCCTGTGACCCTCCCAGGTCACGTGCGCCCTACGTTACAATAGCTCCATTCCCGGCGGGAGCTCTTTAACAGAAAACCTCAGCACTCTTAGTTAGGGTTCGAACCCTGCACTTTCCGCTAGTGGCAGACCAGATCAGACGAGTCTGACGGCTTTGCACGTGTGACCACCATGTTCTGAGAGAGAGAACTGTCACTTTTAGACGAAGCTCAACAATCGCTTCCCTTTAAAGACTTGCAATTAATTTGTTTTATTTAGGAAGAGAAATGAGTATTTCAAGTAACATCCCTACTAAAATGAGCACTCGGTGACGTCATACTGCCCTCCCCTCTCTGACGTCAGTAAAACACAAACAACACACGTGTTAACGTTAGAACCTTTAAAAAGCACGAGTCAATGAGAGAGGTGGCTGGTACCACTGAGAGTCACGCGCTTAAAATATGATATGGCGGGAAGCAACAGTAGCATGGCTCAAACAGCACTTTCCATTAAACTTTCAGATAGTGTTAGGGGAGCGGGAAACTCTCTCTTCCCCTCCTCCTCTTTAAGAGAGTCTCCCAAGTGTATGAAGTAGTTCCTGAGAGCCTCACTCCTAGCGCTCTAGTCGCTATCTCTCATCAAGGTGTTTACAATGCGAAGTCAAGGTCTAGAGCACAATTAACAAACTCTGAGACGATGTGGAGTAAATGTCTGAATAGCTCTGTCCCGTTAGTCGTACACCTGATCTACCAATAGTAGGAGGAGTGTGGAGGAAAGAGGAGAGACTGGGACAAGGGTGAGTGGAGTGAGGAGTGTGGAGGAAAGAGGAGAGGACTGGGACAAGGGTGAGGGAGTGAGGAGATGTGGAGGAAAGAGGAGAGTATGGACAAGGTGGTGGAGTGAGGATGTGGGGGAAAGAGGAGGACTGGACAAGGGTGAGGGGAGTGAGGAGGAGTGTGGAGGAAAGAGGAGAGTACTGGGACAAGGGTGAGTGGAGTGAGGAGTGTGGAGGAAAGAGGAGAGGACTGGGACAAGAGTGAGGGGAGTGAGGAGGAGTGTGGAGGAAAGAGGAGAGTACTGGGATAAGGGTGAGTGGAGTGAGGAGTGTGGAGGAAAGAGGAGAGGACTGGGACAAGGTGAGGGGAGTGAGGAGGAGTGTGGAGGAAAGAGGAGAGTACTGGGACAAGGGTGAGTGGAGTGAGGAGTGTGGAGGAAAGAGGAGAGGACTGGGACAAGAGTGAGGGGAGTGAGGAGGAGTGTGGAGGAAAGAGGAGAGTACTGGGATAAGGGTGAGTGGAGTGAGGAGTGTGGAGGAAAGAGGAGAGGACTGGGACAAGGGTGAGGGGAATGAGGAGGAGTGTGGAGTGGTAATAAAAATGTACGCTTTCTGTATTTTGTAAAATAAATCTAGATTTAACTCAATTTCTGTCCATGACTTTACAGCCAATGAAAAGTCAGGATGTAAAGAATACAATGCTGACATCTAGTGCGTATTTTGTACTAAGTTAAATAGTTGACTGTTATAACTACATTATTTTAGTTGCTTATTAATTTTCTTTTAGCTATAACATTACTTGCATAATCGAGTTCTGTTTTCACATTTAATAGCTCCATGAGAATATTGCTGATGACGACTTATCTTCAACTCTAGCAGACTTCAAACACGCACAGGTCGATACTTATTCATAATTAGATATTTAAATACTTATGCTTTCTGTTTCCAGCACTGCAAGTTTATTTTGAGGTGAAAGTTAACAGCTGTAGATTGTGTGGGTGAAAGCGTGGCGTGACCTTCTGATAGACGGACCTGGTCCCGTGGTGCAACAATGGGATCCCTTAGGCCTGCAAGACTGTGGCAAACGAACAATTCACCGCGGCTTTAACAAAGCTTTTGTTGGTGGCGGAAGGATTACTAGTGTGCGATTACTGGGAGAACACTTCAATGAGATGTTTGACGAATGGGAGGATATTGTGTGAGCTGCTGATATAATATTTGGAGATAGTTCGAGAGAAACGCTTCATCTTTGGGGCGCTTACCGCGAATCAGAGCTAGGGCAGTTTTAATTATGTCAAAACCTGATTCTTCAAGGCTAACAAATAAGACCAGAGTTTTTGTTTCTAGTGATACAAACATAATTATTTATCATCTCCATAGACTTAATTTATTCACTAAATAAACGATTTACAAAGTTCACTTCACATTTAACCCCAATTCATAAAGTAATTAAACACCAATAGCTAGAAAAGACATTGAATAGCTTAATTTAATATGTATGTACTGTTTAAGAATGTAATGCGACTATCTTTTGTCAATATATATCAACAAATTATTAAATAACTAGTCTGTCTGTCTCTCTGTCAGCACATTGCGTGACATCTACCGCACGTAGTAGCTCTTGTGCATGAACTTGTGCATTTAGGAATTTTAAAATTTTAACTAGATTTTTGAATTAGTTCTAAACCTAATCAGAATCAAAACAGACCCGGCGACGCCGGGCACTGGTTTGTTACCTTTCAAGTACAAATCTTAAACTAAAAACATTCGGCGTCTGGAATAAACGGAACGGCCGGTTCGTAACAATAAAAATTGTACTGTTCCGTTCGAATGGGACGTACGGTTAGCCAATGAATGGAGCACATGTAAGAGCAAGTAAGTGTAAGATATTCCTCAAAATCAGACATGAAAAGGTTTTATAGATCCTTTAGGAAGAGTTTCGTTTTTGACGTAAATTTAAAAAAGCTTCCTATGTCTGGGTGTTGCTCCTCGTTAGATGAAAAACGTTCCGACAATAACCTGGCCGGGCTAACGGGTTTTATCAACGATGAATCGTGCGTCGATGTTTTTGTAATTGATTGTACAGGGCAGACAACATAACAACAGCCAAATGTACTGACACTCTCTTTCTTTCTTTTAGACTCTTCGTCTAGAGTAAAATAAAGCCTCATTACCTAATACAACAGGTTTGATGGACTTTTATTGGGAACGAGAGGGACAGAAGTTCATGTTCCCCCCCCCCTTCCTGTCACCCCTGACGTCATAAAATAATGTCAGTTCTCATCCCTGTGACGCAATGAACCAAACGAAATAATAAATTGCTTACGTGGAATTAAAGTTTTCTACCGGGAATATTTATTAAATATGTGTTTGAGGTTAAAGAAAATACAATAATATATTGCAAATGTCAACACAATAAATATACCTTGAAATGTCCTTACCCCTGTTACGGACACTGGTTAAGAGGGCCGTCTAATTGAAGGCCAATAGCCTCTCAGTACAGTTTTTCTTGTGGTAATGACAGTTGTGAAGCTTCCAAACCACTAAAACAATCCTCAACTATCTCATACTCTAGGAAGGCGAGTTCTGGTATTCTATTTCCTGTAACTTTAGAACTTAGACATTTCACCCGAATCGTGTGAGCTAATATTACCCTTTAACACATTTTATTGTAAATTGTAAAACTTAGTATACAAGTGTTTTGTTATCTATACTTATAAAATAACATGTCCTGACTGACTGACTGACTGATTGACTGACTGACTGATTCATCATCACCGAGTGCAAACTATCAAGGCTACAAGCATGAAATTCGGACTGTATATTCATTTTGTTATGTAGGCACCCACTAAGAAAGGATTTTAGAAAATTCCACCCCAAAGGGGTCAAAATAGGGGAAAATAATATGTATGAAAGTCTGTCATTTTTAAAGTTACATAAACAAAATTTTGTATTTCGGTTATTGACGTAAAACAAATAAATACGTGTTTCAGGAATTTTGGAAATTTTATTTAATAAGGGATGAAAAAGGGGGTGAAAGTTTGTATCGGACTTGCATTATTTTTGATCTGAGGTCAAGTTATGGTCATCAACGTAACGTAATATTTTAAATTAATCTGTAAATACATATGTATATTTTCGTATTTGTATATAATCAACTTCCACGCGAGCAAAGCCGCGGCCAACAGCTATCTAGTGTTCATATAAAACCTCTCCTCCATTTAGGTATGAACGATAATTTGAAATAACCAAATATTGGTGAAATATCGCTGTATTTTTTAATGTCTCTGAACACCCCTAATAAAACACTATTTCACCCTTATTTTACAGACTTGACAAGTGTCTGATAATAATCACCCTTGATATTGAGAAGTGTTATCCTGGGCGCTACAAGAAGTGGGAGCTACAAGACATGGGAGCTACAAGAAGGGGGAGCTACAAGAGTGAGAGAAGTCATGGACAAAATATTGTTCCCGATGACGTTTCTGTCACGTGGCTTATATTGATAATTTCTTCCTCCTCCCCCCTCGTGTCCTACCACCCGTACACGCACTTACACTAATTGAGAATGGATAAGGAGGAGAGAGTTTAGAGGGAAATGTACCTGTATCTGCGTAGAGAAATAGTAGAAAAATATTTACTAAAACCACTCTCAAGGGACCTTGTTGGTATTCAAACTCTACCTCTTCATTACATGAAAACCAGACCAGATGGGCCTTAAACTTAGTCCGCATGCCCACCAATGCAAGTATTTCTGTTGAACTCGTTCGATGTATATTTGTAGTATTTTCTCGTGTGTGTTCAGGGGCTATTCCCCTCCCTCTAGTTAACCCCACATTTGACCCCTAGACAAACACCCCCGAGCCACTCACATATTCATGTGCGCTCCTGGTTACATTGACTAGAGGGAGGAGAAGGAGGGACATAAATAAGGTTCAAGTTGATCAAACGCCAACCTCTGGGGCGAAGGTTTGTAAACCAGGACATGAGGTCCTTTGACTGGGCCATGTCGCCCGTTAGCTCGACTGGTGGAGCGTCTCAGCAAGTGATTGGTGGAGCGTCTCGGCAAGTGACTGGTGGAGCGTCTCTGCAAGGACTGGTGGAGCGTCTCGGCAAGGGACTGGTGGAGCGTCTCTGCAAGTGATTGGTGAGCGTCTCGGCAAGTGACTGGTGGAGCGTCTCTGCAAGGGACTGGTGGAGCGTCTCGGCAAGGACTGGTGGAGCGTCTCAGCAAGGACTGGTGGAGCGTTTCTGCAAGTGACTGGTGGAGCGTCTCTGCAAGTGACTGGTGGAGCGTCTCTGCAAGTGACTGGTGGAGCGTCTCAGCAAGTGATTGGTGGAGCGTCTCGGCAAGTGACTGGTGGAGCGTCTCTGCAAGTGACTGGTGGAGCGTCTCGGCAAGGGACTGGTGGAGCGTCTCAACAAGTGACTGGTGGAGCGTCTCTGCAAGTGACTGGTGGAGCGTCTCTGCAAGTGACTGGTGGAGCGTCTCTGCAAGTGACTGGTGGAGCGTCTCGGCAAGGACTGGTGGAGCGTCTCAGCAAGGGACTGGTGGAGCGTCTCGGCAAGGGACTGGTGGAGCGTCTCAACAAGTGACTGGTGGAGCGTCTCTGCAAGTGACTGTGGAGCGTCTCTGCAAGTGACTGGTGGAGCGTCTCTGCAAGTGACTGGTGGAGCGTCTCAACAAGTGACTGGTGGAGCGTCTCGGCAAGTGCTGGTGGAGCGTCTCTGCAAGTGACTGGAGCTGTCGCTAGAAACAAGTGCATTAAGGAGCGGTGAAGAAACACTTGAATCAAACTCTGTATTTTATTAGGTTTTATAACAAAAGTTAAATTTTTGAACCAACATAAACAAACAATCACTATAGTAGACCTGTTAAGTTTAATATTCTACAAATGTAATATCAACATTTGTTGATTATTCGTCATGAGCTCCGCGACATTTTGATAAAAACCTTTTAATTGTAGAGAAGATCATCCCATTCTAACTATTAAATTATCGCAACAGATCTTCAACAAATGTTAGGGCCGTGTGTGACATGCCATTGGTGGTTTGTGTGTCTCTTGTGCTGTTATTGCTCTGGTGGTTTGTGTGTCTCTTGTGCTGTTATTGCTCTGGTGGTTTGTGTGTCTCTTGTATTGTTATTGCTCTGGTGATTTGTGTGTCTCTTGTGCTGTTATTTCTCTGGTGATTTGTGTGTCTCTTGTATTGTTATTGCTCTGGTGGTTTGTGTGTATCTTGTGCTGTTATTGCTCTGGTGGTTTGTGTGTCTCTTATATTGTTATTGCTCTGGTGGTTTGTGTGTCTCTTGTATTGTTATTGCTCTGGTAGTTTGTATGTTTCTTATATTGTTATTGCTCTTGTAGTTTGTGTGTATCTTGTGCTGTTATTGCTCTGGTGGTTTGTGTGTATCTTGTGCTGTTATTGCTCTGGTGGTTTGTGTGTATCTTGTACTGTTATTGCTCTGGTGGTTTGTGTGTATCTTGTGCTGTTATTGCTCTGGTGGTTTGTGTGTATCTTGTGCTGTTATTGCTCTGGTGGTTTGTGTGTCTCTTGTGCTGTTATTGCTCTGGTGGTTTGTGTGTATCTTGTGCTGTTATTTCTCTGGTGGTTTGTGTGTATCTTGTGCTGTTATTGCTCTGGTGGTTTGTGTGTCTCTTGTGCTGTTATTGCTCTGGTGGTTTGTGTGTCTCTTGTATTGTTATTGCTCTGGTGGTTTGTATGTCTCTTATATTGTTATTGCTCTGGTGGTTTGTGTGTCTCTTGTGATGTTATTGCTTTGGTGGTTTGTGTGTCTCTTGTATTGTTATTGCTCTGGTGGTTTGTATGTCTCTTATATTGTTATTGCTCTGGTGGTTTGTGTGTATCTTGTGCTGTTATTGCTCTGGTGGTTTGTGTGTATCTTGTGCTGTTATTGCTCTGGTGGTTTGTGTGTATCTTGTGCTGTTATTGCTCTGGTGGTTTGTGTGTCTCTTGTGATGTTATTGCTCTGGTGGTTTGTGTGTCTCTTGTATTGTTATTGCTCTGGTGGTTTGTATGTCTCTTATATTGTTATTGCTCTGGTGGTTTGTGTGTATCTTGTGCTGTTATTGCTCTGGTGGTTTGTATGTATCTTGGGCTGTTATTGCTCTGGTGGTTTGTGTGTATCTTGTGCTGTTATTGACACTTTCAATCAGATACTTTAATCTACTTTATACTGCTTTATCAGTGGATACTTGCACAAGGAGCCAGTCTCGTCTAGTCGGGTTTACTGGTGACAAGGATTAAATCCCAGTCGGGGTTTTCCCTAAATAGGCTCCCAATAGCCCTTCATGCAAACGCAGGTACATTTACGCCAACATATTTCTTACTCATCCCTCGACCCTGTGTTATAAAAATAGAAATCTGCATTCAGGACTAGATGAAGACTTGCTTTACAGATGTTGTCACGGGGGGGATTGAACCGGTGACCTTTAGATGAGGACTTGCTTTACAGATGTCACGGGGGGGGGGGATTGAACCGTTGACCTTTAGATGAGGACTTGCTTTACAGATGTTGTCATGGGGGGGGGGATTGAACCGTTGAACTTTAGATGAGGACTTGCTTTACAGATGTCATGGGGGGGGATTGAACCGTTGACCTTTAGATGAGGACTTGCTTTACAGATGTTGTCATGGGGGGGGGATTGAACCGTTGAACTTTAGATGAGGACTTGCTTTACAGATGTTGTCATGGGGGGGGGGATTGAACCGTTGAACTTTAGATGAGGACTTGCTTTACAGATGTTGTCATGGGGGGGGGGATTGAACCGTTGAACTTTAGATGAGGACTTGCTTTACAGATGTTGTCATGGGGGGGGGGATTGAACCGTTGAACTTTAGATGAGGACTTGCTTTACAGATGTCATGGGGGGGGATTGAACCGTTGAACTTTAGATGAGGACTTGCTTTACAGATGTCATGGGGGGGGATTGAACCGTTGACCTTTAGATGAGGACTTGCTTTACAGATGTTGTCATGGGGGGGGGGGGATTGAACCGTTGACCTTTAGATGAGGACTTGCTTTACAGATGTCACGGGGGGGGGGGGTTGAACCGGTGACCTTTATTCAGAGCTCAGAGTTGAGGTTCAGACTTGTTTTATAAAACTGATTATTATTATTATTTGTACAACACTAATTAATGTTTTCCGAAACTAACATATAACATCCGACCTTTCATGACAAGACTCTTGACATTAAAGTTGGTTATTTGCTCTGACAGTCGACAGTTGACACATGAGTGTTTCTTATCCATTCTGATAAAAAAAAAAGTAGAATAAATGTTTTAAATCCTCTTCAATGCAAGTGATTCTCCATCTTAATATTATTTTGCTCTCACTTTGCTCTGAGGACAAGTTATTCACCTCAATGTGAAAGCAGCTCTCACTTGTTCTGAGGACAAGTTGTTCACCTCAATATGAGAGCAGCTCTCACTTGTTCTGAGGACAAGTTGTTCACCTCAATATTAAAGCAGCTCTCACTTGGTCTGAGGACAAGTTGTTCACCTCAATATGAGAGCAGCTCTCACTTGCTCTTAGGACAAGTTATTCACCTCAATGTGAAAGCAGCTCTCACTTGTTCTGAGGACAAGTTATTCACCTCAATGTGAAAGCAGCTCTCACTTGTTCTGAGGACAAGTTGTTCACCTCAATGTGAAAGCAGCTCTCACTTGTTCTGAGGACAAGTTGTTCACCTCAATATGAGAGCAGCTCTAACTTGCTCTGAGGACAAGTTATTCACCTCAATGTGAGAGCAGCTCTCACTTGCTCTGAGGACAAGTTATTCACCTCAATGTGAAAGCAGCTCTCACTTGTTCTGAGGACAAGTTGTTCACCTCAATGTGAGAGCAGCTCTCACTTGTTCTGAGGACAAGTTGTTCACCTCAATGTGAGAGCAGTTCTAACTTGTCTGAGGACAAGTTGTTCACCTCAATATGAGAGCAGCTCTCACTTGCTCTTAGGACAAGTTATTCACCTCAATGTGAAAGCAGCTCTCACTTGTTCTGAGGACAAGTTGTTCACCTCAATATGAGAGCAGCTCTCACTTGTTCTGAGGACAAGTTGTTCACCTCAATATTAAAGCAGCTCTCACTTGGTCTGAGGACAAGTTGTTCACCTCAATATGAGAGCAGCTCTCACTTGCTCTAGGACAAGTTATTCACCTCAATGTGAAAGCAGCTCTCACTTGGTCTGAGGACAAGTTGTTCACCTCAATATGAGAGCAGCTCTCACTTGTTCTGAGGACAAGTTGTTCACCTCAATATAAAGCAGCTCTCACTTGGTCTGAGGACAAGTTAGTTCACCTCAATATGAGAGCAGCTCTCACTTGTTCTGAGGACAAGTTATTCACCTCAATGTGAAAGCAGCTCTCACTTGTTCTGACAGGACACTCACGTTGTTGTCACCTCAATATGAGAGCAGCTCTCACTTGTTCTGAGGACAAGTTGTTCACCTCAATATTAAAGCAGCTCTCACTTGGTCTGAGGACAAGTTGTTCACCTCAATATGAGAGCAGCTCTCACTTGCTCTTAGGACAAGTTATTCACCTCAATGTGAGAGCAGCTCTCACTTGTTCTGAGGACAAGTTGTTCACCTCAATATGAGAGCAGCTCTCACTTGCTCTTAGGACAAGTTATTCACTTCAATGTGAGAGCAGCCCTCAATTGTTCTGAGGACAAGTTGTTCACCTCAATATGAGAGCAGCTCTCACATGCTCTTAGGACAAGTTATTCACCTCAATGTGAGAGCAGCTCTCACTTGTTCTGAGGACAAGTTATTCACCTCAATGTGAGAGCAGCTCTCACTTGTTCTGAGGACAAGTTATTCACCTCAATGTGAGAGCAGCTCTCACTTGTTCTGAGGACAAGTTATTCACCCAATATGAGAGCAGCTCTCACTTGCTCTTAGGACAAGTTATTCACCTCAATGTGAGAGCAGCTCTCACTTGTTCTGAGGACAAGTTGTTCACCTCAATGTGAGAGCAGCTCTCACTTGTTCTGAGGACAAGTTGTTCACCTCAATGTGAGAGCAGTTCTAACTTGCTCTGAGGACAAGTTGTTCACCTCAATGTGAGAGCAGCTCTAACTTGCTCTGAGGACAAGTTATTCACCTCAATGTGAGAGCAGCTCTCACTTGTTCTGAGGACAAGTTATTCACCTCAATGTGAGAGCAGCTCTCACTTGTTCTGAGGACAAGTTATTCACCTCAATGTGAGAGCAGCTCTAACTTGCTCTGAGGACAAGTTGTTCACCTCAATGTGAGAGCAGCTCTCACTTGTTCTGAGGACAAGTTGTTCATCTCAATATGAGAGCAGCTCTAACTTGCTCTGAGGACTAGTTGTTGAGTGGTGCAGGGACGGGGGTTACGGTGATAATTTTTACCCCCACCCCCCCAAATTAGAAGAGGGTCAAAATTATCTAAAAAAACTATGTTAAAACATGTAGATAATGTAAGGATCTCGTTGAAGCAAGATACAAAGTTCAAGTTCACACCAAGTTAACATGAAGACTCTAACAGTGATACCAACTACATTAACTACTGCACAAATAAGTTTGCCAACGCTTGTACGAATAAAACTATGTTTGCTCCACGATGAGGCAACGTAGACTAAATCACCCGTGTCTGATTAATGCACGCTCTAAGAGGTTCAGCAGAACTAGTTAGTGGTTTTATATCTAGTAGCGAATATAGGGAAAAGGTGTAAGGAAACCTACTTTAGTTTTCAGTGTTTCATCAGCCTGTGACCTTGTGCACGCACATTCCAGTGAGGACAATGTTCTTTACTCTACAGTTTGTTGTGGGGGGTGGTATTTACAACATTCGGGATGCAGGGACACAAGTCAAACAACCTGTATGAAAGGAGTTTTGAAAAATATTAGGCCTGAGGTATGTGAGTCTCATGATTTTGATCCTGAACGCGAGCTTTCCAACTATAAACATTACATCGTTGACATCTGTTGGAGACCAGGCAAGTGTTGATGAAGTGCTTCAGTCCCATTCAACAGAACTCACCAATGAAGATCTTCTAGAAATGGAGAATGTTATAAAGGATGAAGAGGAAGAGCCCATGTTGTTGAGTTTTTAAAACAACTTCAACAAAACAATTGGCTGATTATTATAAGCACATTGACAGTGCAATTAGAACCATTGAAGAGAGTGACTCTAACATGGGTAGAAGCGCCAAAGTTCCCGATAGATTCAGAGTTCTTTGGCTTGCTACAAAGAACTCTATAGAGAGAGGAAGAATGCTGGCCGTCAGCTGATCCTACTGTCCCAGGACCTTCAAGAGAACAAGAGTCTACCTTCCAAGGACCTTAAAGAGAACAAGAGCCTACCTTCCAAGGACCTTCAAGAGAACAAGAGTCTACCATCCAAGGACCTTAAAGAGAACAAGAGCGTGATAATCCAGATCCAGTTAATTTATCATGCGATTGAAGATTAAAGTAATTATACCTGTAGAATTGGATTGGATTGTTTAGTTAAAAATGACATTTGTTTACAAATTTCAGGGTATTGAAGATTAACAATAGGTGTAAGCTACCCATAGTATTGTACCAGATAGATAAATTAATAAAAACTTGCATTCATTTACAAGTTTTGTGTTTCTATTCAATTTTTCCCCTGTCTCACCCATGTTAAAATCAAGTCCATTTACGTATGTTCGTCAGAACCAATTATTCATGTAGTGAGAGGGACAGATGTATCACATTTTCTTGGGTTTTTTAATCTCAAAAATGTTATCCCATTTAAAAGAACATGATTATTTTCATCCCCCCCCCCCCAAATAAAAACGTTTCTGTGCCACTTAAGTTGTTCACCTCAATATGAGAGCAGCTCTCACTAATAGTGAAATTAACAATAATATGGTCTGGTCCAAGTCTTACCACCCGTCCGGGTTGTAAGAATATTTACTCTCATTGGGTCTGGATAAGAAGGGCAGAATTTGAGAGGAATTGTGCCCAAATTCGCGTAGATGGAAAGCTATAATCAATCTACTTAAGAAACATAGCCAGCCACCCTATGAGCTGTGACCAGTGTGGTGCAACCTCTCTCCATATTAGTCAGCACACCACAGACGTGTAACATACTGATCTGAATAAAGCACGTGTGATGTAGGAAATGACAGGCACTTCTCTCGACCAATGTTTCAACACGCCGGGGGCAAACCGCTACCAACAAACTAGCAGAGAAAGGGGGAGGGTCAGAATAACATTTTCAAATGTGCTTAATTACTTCACGATCGTCAAACAATAGGACCAGAAATTATAAACACAAGTATTTTCTATTCATCAGTGGGTTTTAACGGAACTACCATTCTCTCTCTGCTTGTTGATTCTGTTGATGCCCATCGGAGAATACATATATTTTTAACTGGGGATGCCCCGGCTTATTGGTGACGTCGAACTACCCCCTCCCCCTCACAGAACAAATGTTTGGCCTGTGAAAACCGCGAGCATTTTGTCTCTCTCTGGTAGGAAGATTGGACATTAATTGAATACTAGAGTAGACAGGAAACCAGTAACAACAACCAGTGGTGTATTAGTGCTACTGTTACATCCCTAATGGAACTGTTACATTCCTAGTCCTACTGTTACATTCTAGTTAGTTTACTGCATGATACACCCCACAGTGCTACATCCCACTCTGTTATCTTTTTCTTACGATCAGTAATAAGATAAAAGGGAGCGGAGTAAACTATGGAACAAGTGACAAGGCAAATTATTAGCAATATCTAAAAGCAACAATATGAACGGTTTATTCAAAACAATAACAATAGAGCAGAAAACTTTACAAGGTCTCATCAATCAAACTGAGATATGTTGAAAACCAAACAAATAGATAATAACTTCATATCTTTAAATTGCCCAGATAATTTAAGATGTTGTACCCTCTCTGAGTCCTGTACCCCCCAGCCAAAAAAAGGGATAAAAGGGAGAGGATGAACTTAACATACAAAAAATTGAAATTATAAAAAAAATATAGATTCAACAAAATGAGCAGTTTATTCAATTAAATGACAATAGCGCAGATAACAAAAAATGGTCTCATTATATCATTATGAGTACAGTTGGAAATTATGCTCGAAGCCAACAACATTATATCTTTAAAGTTGCGCAAGTGTTTAAACAAAAGGAAACATGAAATCCATCATAATAATGATAGTCCAGTCTATAAGAGACAATAACAAAGCGTATATTTTTAAATGCGATACAACATTATAAGGGCCTAATGGGCACCTTGATATGGTTCCAAAGGTTTCGTAATTCACAGAAAATGATATCATAAATATAAAGATTTAAATTTGACGACTATACAACAGAGTCTACACAACGTGAGGGTTTGACTACCAGACATAAGCCAAACTCCCACGGGACTATCAGATCTGACTTAGAATATGGAACTAACAGTTCCATCAATTAACAAAATTTTAGCTGTTCAAACAGAACTTACGTTACAACAGATTAAAGTCATCCTAATTTAAATTCCAATAAAAAGTTACTTCACGTTACGTTAAATCAAACCATAACTTTAAATATGAAAAGTTACTTCGATAAAAAAATTACTCTACAATTCCAAACAATATAATATTAACAAGTCAAACTTCTAATCAGCACATAACTGAGGATATTTACGAGAATAAAAATATAAGCAAAAGTTACAGCGCCCGAGCGGCGACCTATCTAAGATAGAATATTTAGACATTGTTTGACGATAAAAATATTAATACGTTAGTTTTTGAAACTGAATATTATATGCAAAAAGTTTAAAGTTTATAAATAAGTTAGAGTTCATAACTCCACCCGTCTAAGCGACGATTTTGATACATTTTTACAAGTTTTCTCCAGCCATTGTCCAGATCCATGACAATGGTCTGTCGTCGATCGTTGATCGTAGGATAGTCGATTATGGCAAGCTTGCACAGCCATTATATAGGGATTTCGTTGTTCTGGAAAGAAGAGGGGAGTACACCAAACACGCCTATGATGACGTCAACGATGCCTTCAAACAGTCACGTACACCATTGTTGATTCCGCTTGCTCCATCGGAATATCCGTGAATATCTCCAATCACCCGATGTTTTGAAGGAGGTTCCTCTAGTCTCCGTCAGAGTGTAATCCCTAAGCTCCAAACTAGAGGGATTCAATACATAAAT
The DNA here is from genome assembly GCA_039000515.1 of Timema cristinae. Taxonomy (NCBI): domain Eukaryota; kingdom Metazoa; phylum Arthropoda; class Insecta; order Phasmatodea; family Timematidae; genus Timema; species Timema cristinae. The sequence goes on from JBCFYV010011172.1 coordinate 530,784, forward strand.
ATAAACAAAATCTACAGTTAACGAAAAATAAAATAGAATATAGAGGAGCGCGCAGAGTGAATATCCTAAAGTTGTGAGTAATAAAATGCTGGACATTTAGCATGTCCCCAGCGCACGCAACTCACTCTTGTGAGTAGCGGGAAACAACGGTCCACCTTCACAGGTTGCCTAACATATTAATATATAAAAAGGTTGAAGGCTAATCCCTCGCACCTTTTCAAGACATAGGGATAATATGGCGTAATTATGTAATAGAATAAATTCAAGTCTTAGAATCTTTTAGATTTAATTTATGCCAAACTTTATTAATAATAAGCATATTATTTGAAGAGCATTTAATAATTCAGTTATATATATACTATCCAATAAAAACATTGTTCCATAAGTATTTACTCTTTTCCTTCTAATCATTACGTTATTTATTATGTACCCTAAACATATTACGTAAATACAAATATTGATGCATAACATTAATTTAATATTATCATACGTCATACAGTAAATGATCTCTCCTAACTAACACATTTTTGATGTTGTTGCGAAAATGCCACATGTTACTAAAAGTTTTAGTTCCATCAAAAATACCTAATGCCAATACCATTTAACTTTAACGCTAATAACCTACTAGCGTAACTCACAATAGCCTTCGCCTATGTCCTAAACAAGGATTATAGTACAATTATAAATATCGAGGATATTTCCTAACATTACCCCTTTAAGTTTGTTTATTTGTTACTATTTTGGCACAAAATAGATATTAACAAAACTATCCTAAAAATAACAACGAGAAACTAGTAAAAAAATATATAAAGTTAAGTTGATCTATATAATAATCTAGTGCAATACTCCATTCTACTAATATTGAAAATCTCGGCACCATATTTCAAACACTTTCCCACCTTAATGTTTACCAAACCCAAAATGCCACATTTGCAATAGAGACGAAATAAAGTTAATTGGTTGAGTATAAAGTTCGCGCATAATGCCTAATATCCATAACACAGAAAATGTCTGACTTTACAATACTCTCATTATAAAGTAAATCAAAAGACGAAGATTTACGCAAATACTTTATAATTAAATTTGATAAACGATCTAAAAAGAATTTTGACTAGTTCCCATAATTACATTTAAACCGAAATTGGATTTTATTCTTACATTTAACGTAATATGTCCTTTACGCCGACGCTTAGTCCTACATGGTCGCAGCCAAGTCCAAGAGTGACGTCTTCCTCGACGGATGGTCTTTTATATGGCACACTCATCGAACAGGATAGGCACAAAGGAAGGGGGCGCGCCGGCAGAAGAACATTCTATATTATTCTGGCAAAGCCTGGCAGTTACCATCTTCTTCTCGTTTCTTGAAGTTGGGCGGATTGATCATGGTAGTGGTGGTGCCGGGCTCTAGTGGCGAGAGGCGGAACTTGGCTCAGTCTTGGCAGTTGTTCGCTTGTGGTTTGTGTAGTCGGATGTTTGTTGCGTGAGGTGCTCGGCAAGATTAGTGGTATTGGGTAAGTGATGTTTATACTTGACTGTCCCCATTCTGTTGACTTGGAGCAATAATTGCTACAAGAGGTCGGATACATAATTGTCTTCTAGTTGATGTTGATAGTTCTCGGTTCATTTCACGCTAGTACAGTTGGAGTGCCGAGTCACTTTGTTGACCCACTGGATCTCCCTTGACCCACTCGCCAATCTAGGAGTCCAGGTGCCGGCCAGCCTTGCAGGATTCTATTGTGAGCAGATTAGTATTGTAAGTACACGAACAAATTAATACTTAGGATTGGATTGAGTAATAAATGTATTGTCCAGCATTGTTTCTATTATGTCTTCTTAGCCTACAAGAACTACAACAGAGAAAAATACTATTGTAGGGATCCTAATTGAGTTGAATTTATTGGAGCGGGTAGTATGCTTGTTGTCCAGTTGTAACATTATACCACGTAGTGTTACAAATCTCTAATCACGTCAGTATGGGGCGGGGTCCAGTTGTAACATTATACCACGTAACGTTACAAAGAGAGAGTTATAAAACTCGTAATATATCCAATACTCAAATGGGTCAGTCTTGAAGAGACAGAACAACCCGTAACGTTGAATTTAGTACAATAAATAAAAAATATTAATATCCATCAGGATAGTACATAAACACTAAATAAGGGCCTAATGGGCACCTTCAAAATGTTACCAAAGTGTCTTTTTCATACCAAAGAATAAATACTTCAAAAACGTTAACTTTACATGTTAACTTTCCATAAGAAACTTTATATTACGTGAGAGTTTGGCTAACAGACTTTAGTCAAACTCCCCCGGGACTATCAGATCCTGACACAATATTAGGAAATGAAAACAATAACCCCACTAATAAATAATAATGAAAATATCATATTAGAAGCAAACCATAGATAGATAGATTTGCCATGCTGCCTAAAAGAAAAATATTGTAAAGGACGTCTATATCGCTAATTCTCATAAAAATAATAGCTGAGCCTAAATAATATAATCAAAACGGGTATATTTAAATAGAAGATGCTTCAGTATCTACTCACCATTTCAAGATGTTCTTGGATTTGTTCGCCACGTGTTAGAAAAGAAAATTATTCAATGATGGTGGCCTGACTTCAGCCACACGTATTCTCATTACAACTTCTGATGAAGAAAGAAGCGTAGAGTGAACTCGACCCAGTGACCCGCTTGCCCTTCAGAGAAGACTAGTGGCCGTCCAAGGAAACATGTTTTACCCCTTCCCCGCAAGTGGTTCTCCCTGCTTCGTTTTCCTTTCTCCTCGCCTTCAACTCAATCTCTCTTTTTCTATGTTTCTGAGTTTATCACCTATTTTGTTTTGTTCCGTTCAAGTCAGATTTTAGAGTATAAAAAGGCTGCTTCTCAGATTCACATTATCGCAAACTACTACAACCCAGCATCAAAGGAGGAACCTCTACAACTTTACTAAACTAAGGAACCCGTGACAGTGGAGTCTCGGCCGTCGGATCCACCACCGCGCCGGCCAGGAGGATATTATTCAAATACTTAAGTATCCTGGCAACATCGCAAACTACTACAACCCAGCAGAGTGTCACAGATTGTTACATTACTCCTTCACTGGACTAATTTGGTAACGTGACAAACAAGGAGATATTTAAATGTTTTAATAAATTTATTTATTGTCAAACAATTTATCTTTCCTTTTAAATTTCACCTTATTTGTCACGTTACCAAATTAGTCCAATGAAGGAGTAATGTAACAAGTTAATAAATTTCATAATTAATCAAAATGATCAAAAAATTACTTTACATTAAACTATATTTCAAAATGAAATCAAAAATAAGAAACGCTACCTTAATGTTTATAAAATAGTTACTACTATCCACAATTTCAAAACCATTTACATTTAACTCGTTCAACTCCAAGTCAATTAACAATTGTGGCTCTCTAAAAGATTTAACACTCGAAAAGACTCTAGCGCCCAAGTGGCGACAGACAAAATATAAAGCCTCATTTCAAATTTAACGATCAGGTTAAATTCAATAGATTTAGTTAATAGAAAAATTACAATATCGATCATGGCTGACACCAAGAGTTAATTTTAAATCAGAGTCCAATAAATAAATCGCCATAGTTAATATTCTGATGAAGATATAATATATAAATATTTTATTCTGACATTGTCTAGGTCTAGGACAATGTTCTTTGGTCAAGCGTTGAAATCAAATAGTCATTTTAGCATACACGCACATCACAATAGAATCAAGGTGGGAGAATTGAACACAAGGTCGGTGACGTCAATACGGCCTACTAGAAGCTTTGTATGATCACGTAGAACATTTGTTGTCATGGCTCTATCTGACTTCCAAACCATATCTTCAATCACCTGATGTTTTGAAAGTAGTTCATCTTTCTACCATCAGAGGGCAGGTTAATAGGTTAATAGTCTTTCTCTAGTCGTGACCAATACTGGCCGGCCCATTACATGTTAGTAGAACAGGACGGAGTGGACTACATCTTGTTGGAACATCGTAGCTCGCTCGGCCCACTCGTCAATTTAGGATGATAGTGTAGGCCAGTCTTGGTGGTTGCTAGTTTCATAAGATTCAATTGGTAAGTACACGAACATTTCTATTATGTTGAAATTGATTATGTAGAGAGAATATTATTGTTCAGAATTGTTTATTATGTTATACCAAACTACGTGAACCACAATAGAGAAGTGTACTACTGTAGGGATTATATTAGTGTCGGTATAATTGAAGCGGGTAGTATGAATTACAGAGAGTTATGCGTAAATTTCAGCATGGGGCGGGTCCTATTGTAACATAATGTAATGTAATGTTACATGCAATACTCGGGTTTTAAAGTAATCACTTCACGTGCACATTCTAAACATTCCAGCACATGACAGCCAGGAGTGGTCTAGTTATAATAATATCGTAATAATATTTACTAAAATAATAGATGTAGTCCGAGAAAGCTCCAGACCGGACATTGTATGCACTTAGGTTAAGTTAACATACAAAACACAAGACATTATTTTAATTAGCAACGCTACGCAAGATCTTGTTTGTAAAATAATGTTTTCTTGAACACTACCCCGGCCCTACACCACTCAATATTTCCGTGATCTGTCTTCAAGAAAATATCTAGAGCTCTATCAAAATACCATCTTGGTCCCCTTTTCTCCCCGATCCCAAAAACAAGACAACAAAAAACACGTAAAACACTTCCTCCCCAACAGTATTTTATAAGAAATAAAGAAAGAAAGAATAGAAGTGTAAAATACATAACAAGTGACGTGATATCTTTTTTATAAAGCATGAGAGGAAGAAATATGGGTTTCATTCCCTCCCCCCTCTTATTTTCGTGCGGGGAGGGGAACGCAAATTCCCCTCCACCCCTCACAACGAGGCATCATAAAATATTACATGCTACTGCCTGGGAGCGTATGTGACGTCCCTCCCCCCTCACCCTACGCTCAACAATTTATGAAAAGGTTTCTTTTTTTTAAATAAAAAAGTGAAAAGCCTTTTTATATATTTTCTCTCTTACTACTTTCTATTTTATTTTTTACACCATATATTTTGTAAAGGGGCGAGGGGGAGTATCGTTAAAAGGAATGCTTCCTGGTCATTGGTCGGGACAGACATATGTGGTCCACCGCGTGTATGAGCTCACGGGGCTTATGAATTACTGGCAGATAGTGGGGTGAGGGTTCGAACCCTCCCTCTGTCTCTCTGTACCCCAGCTCTGACTGCTCCGGGCCGATTTATCAACACGAACGTCGGGAGTCAAAAGGTTCCCCCGTGAAATAGTGTTTCAATATCTCCGTGTGAGAGGAGTAAAGGGGGAGATAGTACTTCATTACGTCAGAGAGTGTACCGGGTAACTAGAGAGGTAACAAGGGGTGTAACGGGTAACTAGAGAGGTAACAAGGGGTGTAACTTGTAACTAGAGAGGTAACAAGGGGTGTAACTTGTAACTAGAGAGGTAACAAGGGGTGTAACTTGTAACTAGAGAGGTAGCAAGGGGTGTACCGGGTAACTAGAGAGGTAACAAGGGGTGTAACTTGTAACTAGAGAGGTAGCAAGGGGTGTAACTTGTAACTAGAGAGGTAGCAAGGGGTGTACCGGGTAGCTAGAGAGGTAACAAGAGGTGTAACGGGTAACTAAAGAGGTAACAAGGGGTGTAACTTGTAACTAGAGAGGTAACATAGGTTTGTTAATAAGGGGGCTCCCAACAGGGTAACACATATTTTAATACGTTTAAAATGTTACAAATGACAAATACATGAAGAAAAGTCGTTATCAGAATCATTAGCCCAGTTTGAAATATCAACTGACTGAGGATATTCAGGGGATTACTATTGAAACAATAGCTGACAGTGTGTCTTCAGGGGATTACTATTGAAACACTGGCTGACAGGGTATCTTCAGGGGAATACTATTGTAACACTGAATGACTGGGTGGTCTTCAGGGGATTACTATTGTAGCACTGGATGACTGAGGGTCTTCAGGGGAATACTGTTGTAGCACTGGACGACTGAGGGTCTTAAAGGGATTACTATTGTAACACTGGCTGACTGAGGATCTTCAGGGGAATACTGTTGTAGCACTGGACGACTGAGGGTCTTAAAGGGATTACTATTGTAACACTGGCTGACTGAGGATCTTCAGGGGATTACTGTTGTAACACTGACTGACTGAGGATCTCCAGGGGATTACTATTGTAGCACTGGATGACTGAGGGTCTTCAGGGGATTACTATTGTAGCACTGGATGACTGAGGGTCTTCAGGGGATTACTGTTGTAACACTGGCTGACTGGGGGTCTTCAGGGGAATACTGTTGTAACACTGGCTGACTGAGGGTCTTCAGGGGATTACTATTGTAACACTGGCTGACTGAGGGTCTTCAAGGGATTACTATTGAAACACTGGCTGACAGGGTATCTTCAGGGGAATACTGTTGTAACACTGGATTACTGAGGGTCTTCAGGGGATTACTGTTGTAGCACTGGACGACTGAGGGTCTTAAAGGGATTACTATTGTAACACTGCCTGACTAGGGGTCTTCAGGGGAATACTGTTGTAACACTGGCTGACTGGTGATCTTCAGGGGATTACTATTGTAACACTGGCTGACCAAGGGTCCTCAAGGGATTACTGTTGTAACACTGGCTGACTGAGGGTCTTCAGGGGATTACTATCGTAACACTGGCTGACCGGGGGTCTTCAGGGGATTACTGTTGTAACACTGACTGACTGGTGATCTTCAGGGTATTACTATTGTAACACTGGCTGACTGAGGATCTCCAGGGTATTACTATTGTAATATTGGCTGACTGAGGGTCTTCAGGGGATTACTGTTGTAACATTGGCTGACAGGGTGTCTTTAGGGGATTACTTTTGTAACACTGGCTGACTGAGGGTCTTCAGGGGATTACTGTTGTAACACTGGCTCACCGGGGGCTTCAGGGGATTATTGTTGTAAGACAAGTTGACTGGATACGTTATGGTTAGCACTCCCAGAAAGTAGTATAATATACTTGCATCATAATAAGTAAAGTCAAATGTTTAACGACCTGTTCATTTTAAATATTAAGCTGCAATTAAAATAACATACACATGTTCCTACGTTTGTGTTAATCCCCGTGCAGAGCGAGAAATATGTGTAGTCCTGTTCATCCCTGATTGAAGGTATTACTGGGGTCTGTGGTGTAATCAGGGAGACGCTTGTCTGAGGAGATATAAACACTCTCACCCCCAAAGAGCAGAGGGAGGAAATGTTCCATCCCTTTTAAGAGAACTTCTTCTAAGGGCTAGCTCCCCACAGCAGATGATCCCTTGTTGTTGATGGTGGCGATGTCTATCGGCAGTAAGGTAAGGTGTCATGATATTTGGTTTATATTTTTTACACCAGTCCGCGCCACGTTCGTTCTAACACAAGTAGAACGAGTCCTTGTTGAGCGGCTGTTGGTGTAAATGGAGGCTATTTAGTGAAGCGAGATTGGCTCATTTATAGACTAGTGCACACACAGATTTCAGTGGATGAGAAATTAATCATAAATATGTATTACTCTATTAGTTAATTTAGTATCGATCCATACACGAGGAAAGTAGCTGGAAACATATTTTAAATGCAATGTAATGACTTTAAGAAAATGTTCTTGATATTTCAGTTTATCCTTTTTAAATAAAATTTTGATCTCTTCTTAAAATCGATTCATCAAATTTGGTTTGATTAAAATACCTCCAAAAACTAATCTTTGTTTGGAATAACACAATATGAATATTATATCGGGGTTGTTATTTATTCCATAGTAACAGATATTTCCCCTGTTATTTGGCATTCGTCCAATGGCACTCGGTATTCTCAAACTCCTTGATATATGCTTCCCTAAACAAAACATTTACAATGTATTTTACTAAATTTATAAATAAATTCTGGGTATTTATCTTACTAAATCTTGTACACGTCCTGCGTCCTTAAGTGACAGGGGGAGAACGAACAAAATAACAATAATTATTAACAAGAAAATTGCAGAGGTACCGCAATGTATAATATTATATATATATATATATGTGTGAGTTTTATCCAGCCGGATTTCTTCACATAATATATACCTGCGTTTTAAAAAAGGAATAATTATTAAATGGCAAGAGGTAATTTTTTTAATGTGACAATATCGGTAAATGTTTTGGGTGGGATGACACATAAAAGATAAATCAGAGGTGAACGATTTGAATATAATTTATTTAACTGAAAAGTATTGAAGTTTAAACAATACAATATATATATTTCAAAAATAATTATTAATCAGTAAAGTCTCAGAAAATTCAAAGTCCAAATTTTTACAAGAGGTTGACGCAATACTAATATTCAAAGTTTTGACAGTTAATATTTAAAATCATTTTGAAGAAAAACATTAGAGATGAAGGTACAAGTATTGCATCAATTGGAATTCATATCCTGGTAATTAAATTACTTTGTCTTTGAAGAAAAGGTTTAAAAAATACACTAATTTTAATTTAGTATTACCCACGACTTAAAATTTTTTTTATGTGTTTATAAAATATATACGCCGAAACAATAATTTTGCTAAGACAGACCGAAAGAGAATTTTGCAAAGCTCACATTATGTCAAGACAAGAAGTGTCCTCTATGAGAATTCAAGCAAGAGTAAAGTTCAAGGGGAAACTCATCAGCTTATATCCAGTCCACAGAAAGTAATAAGGGAGGGGAGGAAGCAAGACAAAGAGAGAGAGAGAGGTTACGGATATGCGATGAGACATGATCAGACTTCTATTTATTCTGGAAGCCCTGAGAATCACTTTCTGGAAGAGAGTAGTCTTTTCGAGTTCTTTGGAAGGTGTGGAACTAGTTCCGTGTCCCAGCAACTCGTTTATTCGGCAGGGCTAGTTGATGGAGCTTGGACGTGTTCTATTTTGCTGGTCATCGTGTTGATATTTCGGTTATATGGAGCGGAATTTTTGGTCAATTGCCGGCAGAGGTGAGTAATATTTACCATAATTAAATAATTTATCAGTAATATCGCTGTTATTGTCTCTCATAACTTGGGCGATGTTACAATCTATAAAAAATAAAATATTCTAGCAATGAGTCTGTCTTAATATAATTAATGTGCAGTGTCTGTATTAATTCGCACAAAACTGATAAAACAGGTTTGTTCTTCTTTGAGGATTGAACCCTGCTGCATGTTAAAAGACCTCCTTTGGAATCGTTCACCTTTGTTACTATCATTCCTACGTGTTTATTGGCTTATCCTTCTTGTGTGAGCATTAGATTAAGAAGAGTATTATTCCTCCTGTGAAATAAAAATAAATAAATGGTACGGAACACAGCATGGACTTTCTCTCTCTTTTACATTAAAATAGAAATATTTACTGAAATAACTCGTAAGGATTGTAAACCAAATAATATAAGTTGTTTCAGAAACACTACACAAGAGAGCATGAATGAAGTAGTAGACACTATTACAGCGACATCGATAAAAGAGGAAAAATTTCTGTCCACCTAAAAAAAGCACTCAATTCCATATTTCAAAGTGATTCATAAAAAACATTTTTGGTTATAGCTCAGAAACTAATAGTTTTACTAAAAAAATACTCCAAGTTGATACATTTTTATTTTTTTTGTACTAAAACTCTACAATGATATGTTATTTCATATCTCAAACATTTGCAGAGATACTTTCAAAATTTGACATTTCTGCTTGTGTAAAGTCATTCTCAAGGGAAAACTGTCATTTTGTTTGTAAAGTTAAATAATGCTTAGCTACAAAATTTAATCAAAATCGTCGAGTGGATTTTGAGGAAATCGATTCTTGCCCCTCAGTAAACTACCTTTAAATTTAGGGCTGGTTATCTAATTCTAAAAACCCCTTGGGGGAATCCCCTGAAAAAAATAGCTACCAAGTTTTATCCTGATCGTTAACATGGTTTGGCTCTAGGCTGAGGTAAGACAGACAGACAGACAGACAGACAGACAGACAAAGGGTATCACGCAAAACAACTTTTTCAATCTCAAGGGGTCATGAAACTTCGACATTTATCAACATTTTTAGTTTTTCGGTTTTTTTCGACAATTCCAATACTTCTTTTTCCGAGGGATTCAAAGAAATTAAACATAAAAACACCATAACGAGCCTCGCACAGTCTTATACACAAACAGTGTTAAATTTTCTCAAAATAAAGCATTGTGATTAAGGACAAAAATGTTATGGAGTGTACCAAATAGAGTTTCAATTTCTGGCACGAGCATAATATTGTGTATTTAATCTCTCGACTATTCGATTGGCCCTTAATATATGTACGAGTAGTACCATCTAACTAGATGTTATTATACTGGAACAACTATAGTCCCTCGGGTTAAAAACCCAACCGAGTGCATTGACAAGTCGTTAACATTCTCACTGAGCCAAGTGCCGGTGTGGGTTTAAAACACGTATCATTCGTCTTTCATCTAGTCAATAGTTGGTTCGTGTTAACTGTCCTCGTCATACACGGCCTTGATGCTAGTCACATGAACAATAACCAGTGCTCTAGAACCAATCAGAGTATTGACAAGTAGTGCCACCACTAGTGAAAACATGTCGCACCACCATTTAATCATGATCAGTGTGAAAGTGTCTCAGATGCTTGTTACTAGTTCTACACAACTTGTAAAATCAAGTCCACTCAACAAAGACAATGGAATATCCAGAACCCTGTCCAGTAATTGTGAGCAGCTTCCAGCTACTGGAGACCACAATTTGATCATGCGCGGGCTATAATCGAGTTAACTTGTCGTCAGAACATCCTTGCGGTCATAATTGTAACTTTCATGTCGGGGTTGTGGTGATGGCTTGAGGGCTCAGTCTCCCCCCCCCCCCCCAGCTGGATACACCTGGGACAAGTACCATTATAGAGGGGAGGGGTGTAACTACCCTACCTTTATACACCTGAGACAAGATCCATTATACAGGGGTGGGGTTAAACTACTACAGGCTCTTAATTTACTGATATTGTTCATTATTTCTTAGATACAAACACACAAGTATGGTACCAAGGACTTATAATACTTAATTTTCGAGAACATTCGAGCTATTGTGGGGAGTCCCGAAATGGTCAGACCCCCCTGCATTGTTGTACACATTGTACATCGACCGGACCTTTGAATAAACAAATTCAAAGTTTTCAACCGGGAGATGACACAGTACGTTTGTCGACCTGTGGGACAGTATCAAAAATAAACAAATTAACAAAGACAAATTGACAAATTGATGTAATGGTGTCACAGGTTGCAATGCAGCAAAAACCCAAGTCACACTCTTTGGAACAACTAAAAACAAATTTCGATATTGCCGAGAACAAACTCAGTTTAATATTATTGTTGAAAATCATAATTTAAAATTGAGTGTGATGAAAATATATCTTGGTTTATTATTCGATAAACACTGACCTAGCCCAACTCTGTGATATAATTGATTTCCCAACCATCTACACCCATCTACTATATCTGAGTACTCCCACCTTATCAACATTTACCAAGTAACAGTTCCAGGCTCCTACCTTATCAACATTTACCAAGTAACAGTTCCAGACTCCTACCTTATCAACATTTACCAAGTAACAGTTCCAGGCTAGGCTCGACCAGAGTCAAACTCAAAACCTGATGGAATCACTGGGTCTACAAATCTTCTTCCTACAGTAAAACTATCAGTTGTTAACTCCAAGGATAGTAATCATCTGTCAGTAAACTATCAGTTGTTAACTCCAAGGATAGTAATCATCTGTCAGCTAAACTATCAGTTGTTAACTCCAAGGATAGTAATAACCTGGCTGTAAAAAGTTATATCAACTGTAATATTATCTTACTAGTTGACCTCATTAGAAGAATAGTTTTAAAATGGTAAGAAATGTCACAGTAAATCAGTAGATCCATCACCACGGGAAATAGGTACATCATGTTAGTGTTTGTATATTTACTGGATTCGAACCAAGAGCCTTGACATAAACTGTCATACACGGGCTACCAAATGAGGAACTATAGTAATACTTTCGAGACGACTGAATTGTATCCATTCTGAATGGTAGCCATTCAGACATTTCTTAAACAAGCACCACAAATAAGAAGTCTGATTTGTATCCATTTTCATAATACCCACAAAATCCTGAATTGTATCCATTCTGAATGGTAGCCATTCAGACATTTTCTTAAACGAGCACCACGAATAAGAAGTCTGAATTGTATCCACTAGAAATATTTGCATTATACCCACAGAATCCTGAATTGTATCCATTTAATTGCGGTACCACTTGTCTGATAGATGGCAGCAGGAGAAACTCGCCTTAACTCATTCCATGTTAACTAGAGAGCAGCACTTATCCTTAAGTCATTCCGAGGTAACTAGAGAGCAGCACTATCTCTATATTAATATAAAAATATAATATTTTTAATTATCATTGTCTTATTACTTTAAAATCTAAACACGGATTTTCCGACTTATTTTTTAAAACATTACAGAATATCTGGCATTAAGGTGTTTATTATATATATATATAAACCCTACTATCATCTTGTTGACAATCCTGTATTTAAATACTATTATTATGACAATTGACAGCAGTAGATACTTTAACGACGCCATATTATTTGCTCACAGAAAACTACCACTTACTCTATGCAAAGGTTAAAGTAACTTAAATCTAAGATAGGGCATGGCAATAAAGAATCAATGTTTTTGTAAATAGGGGGCCTATATGCTTTTAATCTTTATATATTTGTTTTAAAGTGTCATATCCTATTATCTACAGATAATTTCATCAGTTTATAATGTAGGTCTATCTGGGTTGGTGTTGAAGTTGAAGTTATAGGTTATCATACTCAACTTGAACACAGGCCTACATTTTATGTGCTAGTTTTGTTAAGTTTAATTGAAAAACCCAGTAACTGTTTATATTTACCCCTCAACAGCTACATTTCCAGACAATATGATTTTATCCATAGCCCTTTATCATTATGCCCACTATAAGTAGAAATGCCTAACCATTTATCCAGCTAAAGTCAAACGAGAGGGAGGGCAGTGTAAAAAAATAAAAATCTTTGCTTCTACTGTTAAAATAATAAAATTCATCTTGTGTTTTGAAGGGAATTCTTGAGACTATGGTTAAATGTAATAATGTACCAGTAAAATGAGAGCGGGATTTCTTGTTTTTCTTTGTCACCGTATAAACTTGTCTTATATTTTTTGCCCTCTCAACACACATAAAAAAACAAGTATCTATTGATAACAAAATGAATATTGTAAATTAGGGAGGCTTATATAATTTTAAAAAAAAATTAACAAATAACTCATCAATCACAGATGAACATTATTTATAATATGAATATTCAAAGAATGTCACAACATGGCACCAAAGTATTCAAAGTATTTAATGGGCAAAAGTTATAATTTTTAATATTATAAACGAACCCACCTGAACAAAACTTAACCTTTCAGGCGTCAACACATTTATCATGAAATTTCGGGATCCTGAAATATTATTTTTCAAACTTTCGGTACTATTTAAAATATTAATTTTGCCTACTTTGTGTCTATGAATGGTAAAAAAATATTAAATTTTTCATAATAGTATAAAAATTTCACTGTGTTTAAGCCCAAGGAAAGAGTTCTCCTCTGAAGGTTATTCAGAAAATCCTAGATAAAACACAAACTATATAAGGCCTAGGTCCTACTAATGTGTGTGGTACAATGTAATGTAAGTTAGGTATCAGAATATACGTAGGCTCAATAACGCCCATACGATTATTTTTTTAAATGATTTTTTTCTGTAACAAAGACTTTTATATAATGTACTGTAAGACATAAAAAATGTAAGCCATCCATATTCTTAGACTATTTAATTAATTAATCCAATTTTATCGGCTTATTTATTAAACAAACAAACATTTATTAGGCCTATAATTAAACATAATAATATAAGAGTAATATTTAAATGATTGCAGTAAAAAAATAAGTAAGCCAAGTAACCTTCAAGTCTATAAAAATTAGGTTCAAATAAATGTTTTGGTGGATTTTAACATTTAAAACGTTATTTCTATATGCAAGGTTGTCATGTATATATAACTTATCTGTATATTTTGACAAAAAGTAGTATCAATAACAAAGAGGCCTAGTGAAGTGAATCTGATAAAGATATTTGATAAATATAACCTTTTTAATTGTTTATAAATAAACTAATCAACCAACTAACAAGTCAATGAAATTAAGTTACAATACAATTTTAGATAGATTAATACATTTAGAGAAAAGTTATCAATTGCAACATAAACATTTTGATTAATTATTCATAAACTTAACCAAAAATAGTATGTTAATGGCTTACATATTTTTCTTATAGGACTAATGTGTATAGCCCCCCTCCCCCGAGTTAATGTCGGTACCGGTATTGTAAATCTTAAAACATAGAAATTTACTAAGAAGTCTTACCTGATATGTAAACGTAAAGTAGCCAAAGTATCTTCAGCCTCTTGTACTCATCCATTCGACCAGAAACAATAAAATTACTTTCAGTGCATATACGGGAAACCGATAACGAGATGTATTATCTTCACAGCCAGGAACATAATATTTGTTGGCACCCAACATTAAATTAAATGTTCAATTTCCCACCTTTAAACACAGATTGTTAAAATAATATAACCCTAAGTCTTCATTTCTTAGAGCATAAATTAGCAGTTTTAAATGTTGTTGTTTAAGGAAGCCAATCAATTTGAATAAAGAAACTTCAATGATTTGTAAAGTACCCTTTTATTATTCTTTTAAAATATACACCAATAAGTATTTCTCTTTATATATATAATATATATATATATATATATTTTTTTCGAGGTAACTAGAGAGCAGCACTATCTCTATTTTAATATTATATATAAGTAGAGATAGTGCTGCACTCTAGTTACCTCGGAATGTGTTAAGGATAATTGTTGCTCTCTAGTTACCTCGGAATGAGCTAAGGATAAGTGCTGCTCTCTAGTTACCTCGAAATGAGTTAAGGCGAGTTTCTCCTGCTGCCATCTATCAGACAAGTGGTACCGCAATTTAATGGATACAATTCAGGATTCTGTGGGTATAATGCAAATATTTCTAGTGGATACAATTCAGACTTTTTATTCGTGGTGCTCGTTTAAGAAAATGACTGAATGGCTACCATTCATAATGGATACAATTCAGGATTTTGTGGACATTATGAAAATGGATACAAATCAGACTTTTTATTTGTAATGCGTGTTTAAGAAAATGTCTGAATGGCTACCAGTAGAAGGTGAAATGACAGTTCTGGATCACTTTCTCCCATAAGGTTTAACATTGATCCTCACCGCACCCCGTGAAGTGATCCTCACCGCACCTCGTGAAGTGATCCTCACCGCACCCCGTGTAAGGAGAATTACTTTCTCTTTACACCGCACCCCGTGAAGTGATCCTCACCGCACCCCGCGTAAGGAGAATTACTTTCTCTTCACACCGCACCCCGTGTAAGGAGAATTACTTTCTCTTTACACCGCACCCCGTGAAGTGATCCTCACCGCACCCCGCGTAAGGAGAATTACTTTCTCTTCACACCGCACCCCGTGTAAGGAGAATTACTTTCTCCTGGATGATCGATGTTAGTATCTCCTGGTGGTGAGTCTTGGGACCGCAGTCACTCAGATTGTTGACGTTTGGATGTGTGGGACCGGTGGTGTTGGGTGTGTGGTGTAGTTGGTCAAATAGAGCGACCATGGTGACTAGACAACTTTGCTATGTAGTTTATTCCTTCGGGTCACGGAACGATGGAGCATGAGGAATAAATGTGAGATAAATATTGTTGGTGGGTAGATACATTTAGTTTACAATATCCGTCCCACTCTTGGCTATATATTTCTTATCGTGTCTGAAATTATGTTTTTGGTAGCTTAGCTCAGGCTTTCTCAGTCCCACGTCCCAGTACTACCTAGCACGCCCTCTCATTCCAATTTGACTTTGACCTTTGACCCCGTAGTTGTGTGTCGTCGATTTTTATCGTTATTCCCCCCCTGCTCCTACCCCCACCCCGCCCCCACCCCACCCCCTGCCCCTGACATACTTTCCCCTCCTCCTGCCCCTCCCCCTCCTCCTGCCCCTCCCCCTTGCCCCTCCCCTAGATCCAACAAACCCTGGACATGTTGGTTCTTGCTGATTAATTATGAATTATCGTTAATTGATTATTGTTAGTTAATTGGTAGGATAGAGGCGTTGGAGTTATTATTGGTAAGATAGAGGTGTTTTTATTCATCGATTAGTGCGCTGTAGTTTATTTGCTGAAGCATAGAGCCACCCGGGCCTCGCGCTCCACGACTTTCACCCCCGGCTGACCGAAGGAAAATGACGCAAGCTTCTCCAGCAGGGGCTCGCTGCCTTCTGATGACCAACTCAGCCTTTCACTTTTCCCTCCCCACCCCTCCCCGCAGAGCCGGGGTCGTTCATCCTGGTTTCTCCCTCCCCCGGTCATTACCTTCTGTGGGGTGGTGAACCGAGAAATAACCTCCACTCACCTTGAGGAGTCATTGTGTTTCTCAAAATAGACACCTGCAAGACAGCTCGGAAAACTCCCGTTAAACGGCAGTTTCGCTTTTACATCCCATGAAAGTGGACATGTTTTGGCCCAAGTCTATGACAGCTCTCTCACACACACATCCAACTTGTTGGTACGTGGAGGGAGGCTCCACCGCCCAAATATATAAATTTATAGATATTAAATAAAACTATAGTTTTGTAAGTCGTGTGCTGCTACCCACGTTTAAAGTGAAAACACCCGTTTTATTCTTCAGCCCAATTATAACAGAAAAAATAATTTAATGCTCGCAATTATATTTCGGAGGAATAATATATAGCTCTTATATTGAATTTAATGTTCGCAACTATATTATAACGAAATATATCCTTATGAAAGTTTAAGCCCACACATCAATGCACTCAACATTTGCGAGAGTGAGAAAAAATGTACCTTCAGATGCACTGAGGGAGGGTAGGTTTGAGCGACACCCGTTTGTACCACCATGCTTGTAGTTCTGTGCGCGAGCACTTTCGCACCATCATTTGCTATTCATTCAACGGTAAAGTGTACCTGTATAGACCAATTTTAATAGGAATAGCCTTATCTTAAAGATAGAAAAGTTACCATCACACATAATGTTGATTCATTTAATATTCTTATATTATCGGTGTACTTAATTAACGCGGATAGGCTATATGTTTAGTAAGACATGATTCAAAGAAAATAATGTTTTATGACAGCACTCTCGCAATATGAGCACATGGACTAAACATCAGACTCACCTATTATGTTTGTTAGGGGTGGAGAGGTCAGGACTTGAAATCCGGTTGGACGCACCGAGGTTTATTTTTAGCTTCACACATACTGTTGATTCATTTAATATTTTTTCTTCCTGACTTACATAGGACCTTACGGGGCGGGCGACGACCACCTCAATGCACCCAACATTTGCGAAAGTGAGAAAAAAGTCCATGCGGTACACGCGTTTGCTATTCATTCGTATTCAGAATTTATCTAAGAGTTATATAAGCACCGTGATTTTTTTTTTCTAGATATTTTACTTATAAACTTATGTAAAAGTTATTATTTATGTTATCAAAATATATAGCCGCCATGATTTTTTTCCCTAGGTATTTAACATAGGAACATATGTAAAGGTTATACAGTATTTAATAAAATGTAGTCGTCGTGATTGTTTTTTATGATATTTAAAATAAATTCAAGTGTAAAGTGAAAACAACCGTTTTATTCTTCAGGCCATTTATAACAGAAAAATTGTCAAGTAGAATATTATTTAATTATCGTACCGGGTTTGTCGTGCTTGCTTATCGGTCCACTAGATGGCATCGAAAGCCTGTTTAGTTAATGTAAGGTTTCTAGGAGAGTTTACAAATAATAAATAATTTAATGTAAGGTTTTCTTTATCAAGTTGCTGAGTATTTATCATACGCCAAGCCATGTGATATTTTAAACAGTCAGAACCCCGTATTCATACGTCAAGTCAGGTGATCTGTAGTACAAATAATTCTAGGGTAGAAAGCAAATAAAAGTTCTACCTGAATACTCACTATTTAACATATTCATACGTCTCAAGTCATGTGATATACAGTATATACTTTAAACAGGAAGAATCCCCTATTCATACGTCAAGTACTCACAGTCGGCAAAGACCTAAATAATATTGCGCTTGTAAATTAATTGTTGATTGTCAATAAAAAAACTAGTAAGAATATGTTGTTAATATTTAAGGTAAGGTGACGAGTTCACACACGGTATTCAATATCTTATGATAGTGTACCCGCATTTGCGTGGAGCGAGAGTTTGAAATAGCTTAGAATATATTCAGCCTTTGGCGATGGAAATGTTTGAACCCCTAACTCCGCTACCAGGCACGGTTTCGATTTCAACCGCTTCCCCCGCTGATCCTGTCAATCACCTAAATAATATTGCTGGGTGCGGAAAAAACACCTTTGGTCTACGTTTGCGGGAGGGCTGACACCTAGAATGGTCATGTACCAGAACGCGAATCAAACCCACGACCTCCCTGGCATTGGCAGTGACGCCTTAGACTACGCTACCAGTGATGCAGGTGAATAACAAACGCATACCGAGCAAGTTTGTTGATAGATACTGACCACAGGTAAAGTAGCTATATGCTCTTCATAGTATAGTTTTGGTCTTTCTACCAAACAAATTAAATATTTAAGGTAAGGTTTCAAGTTCACACGTAAGTGTACCCGCAGGGAGAATATGGAAAACCTCCCGGCGCTGTTGAAGGAATATATGGAGTGGAGTTGTTTAGCAAAATTATTAAAACTTATAATACTAGGCTAAGTGAACCGCAGGGAGAGTGTAACGTTCACGCAGCAGTGATTTGAACCACGGATAGTGTGTTTGCGGTCACAAGTCAAACAGTGAAGGTGACATCAACATTAACGTATCTAGAATATATTTAAGTTGTTTGGTAGGAGATGAATAGTTTTAGAATATTGACACATGTATATTGTGCTTAGCCCCCAAGAATCTCGATGTTGACCATATGACACAACTATAGCAGGAAGACCAGTTGACAACAAGAGTTAAACACTAAGCCAAAGATTATAAACTCTGTTACCTACTACACTGTTCAGCGTGACGTTTAGGTGAGAGAATCTAGTTTTGACTCTGGAGCACAGAACACACGAGTCCTTTACCGGTGGTAGATGGCGGGGGGGTTCGAATCCCTGTGACGTATAAAGTCAACAAAGGCCGCTGAGGATGGTCTCCAGGGCATGTTGCGACATGTTGATTGCTAATTGATGATTGATTATTTTTAATAAATCCCTAGAATATGTTCAGCCTTGGGCGGTGGAAATGTTTGAACCCTGACTGACCTCCGCAAACCCTTAGAGCAATATTCATAATATCAGGAAGGTGTTTAATATATTAATGTTACGCAATACAAAAGAAGTGGAGTTAGACTATACAAATGCTTGTTCTAATTATACTTTCTACGTACGTCAGACATTATTGTGACGTGACAAATAACCATAGTCACATGCTCCTCTCAGAACTGTTGATTGCACCATTTGTTCACACTGTATTCTCGAGGGAGAGGAGGAAAATAACCTCAGCTTGATAGGCCAATGTTCGAACTCCAACCTATCAAGTTTTTTAAAATTTGTCATCAGCTATCTATAGGACTATAAGGTGTCTAGTTCACCTAAACACATGCATGATAAGTCACAATAACTTGTGATAGCGTACCCGCATCTGCATGGAGGGAGAGTTGGTGTTCAAACAATCATAAAGGGGAGTACCCTGCTTAGGTACTGTGAAACTTTTCGGAGATGACAACATTGTTACCCATAATGTTTGAGACGGAGCAGGAGAGAGAGACAGGGAGTTTCTAATATTTATAATAAACTGTATGTAAAAAAAACGAAAGACCCTGGAATATTTACACCCTGTCACAGCACTCCCGAGCACATGGACTAAGCGTCAGACTCATCTATTATGGTTTGTTTGGGGGGTGGAGAGGTCAGGGCTTGAAATCCGGTCGGACGCACTAAGGTTTATTTTTAGCTTCACTCATAATGTTGATTCATTTAATTAATGTGGATAGGCTAGATGGTTAGTAAGACGTGATTCAAAGACTTACATAGGGCCTTGCGGGCAACGACCGCCTCAATGCACCCAACATTTGCGAGAGTGAGAAAAAGCCCATGTGGTACCCGCGTTTGCTATTCATTCATATTCAGGTTATATAAACACCGTGATTTTTCCTAGATATTTTACTTATAAACTTATGTAAAAGTTATTATTTATGTTATGCAAATATATATAGTCGCCATGATTCTTTTCTCTGGGTATTTAACTTAGGAACATATGTAAAGTTTATACATTATTTAATAAAATGTACTCGTCGTGATTGTTCCTTATGATATTTAAAATAAAATTCAACTGTATTCAAGCACAAGTAACGAAACGGGGCTCGTCTGGTATGGTTAATTGACGAGGTTGGAGTTCGAACACTATCCTATTAAACTGAGGATATTTCCAACTCTACCTCCATACAAAGGCCTAATATTGTTTAAGGATAGTAGGAAACCACCCTAATATTTTCCACGTATCTGACCGCTCGTGATGATTAAAAGTAGATTTAATAGGAATAACATGCGTTACTATTTGTTTGCATCCTGTACGGACTAACACAAAACATTGAGAAATTATAAGTACCAATTTTCCTCACTAGATGGCACCAAATGAAAGTTATTAATAAATGAATATAAATTTGAAATATTCATAATAATTTACCCGTAAATAACAAAATATTGAAGGATTCATACAGTAACGCATGTGTTACTTGTACGCTATTTACCATATTTATTGATTTTATTTTTAGGTACAACATTTGGAGGTGAAATAATTGCGCACACATGTATTGTTACTCACAGACAAATATTGTTTATAATTCGATATAAGGACTTTATCGGTTAACTTGCATCAAGAAGGATTTCAGTAAATCCACGCATTTTCTTGTGTAAAATTTGCCTTTCACGTCTAGAGAAGTGATAGTGAATAAGTCAACTATCATTAAGATTTGATCTACTTATTCTCGTAGAGCACGCTCTATAGTCAATATTTAATCTGTTGATTTTCATACAACACACTTGGTTAAAATGGTCTTCCTATATAAGAACTGTTCAACATCTTTTACCAAGATTACCAACCTGACGCGTCATATGCGCTTACAGCACGGGGCTGGACTTAGAAAATGTGATGAGTGTGGACAAGTTTTTAGTTGGAGTGACAACTTACAGAGGCATGTTTCCTCACATAATGGGAGATGAAGTCATTCGAGTGTGATAAAGTCAGTCGAATATCTATTGAGAATCTCGATAATGATGAAGATTATGACCCTTGCAGTTTTTCAGAAGCTTTGAATGGGTCAGTCAAAATCATCAAGCTCTCTCCCTCGAAAGACTCGCTATTTTTACCCTTTATTAACGAAATTAAAAAGAAGTTGGAAGCAACGCTTGTCCAAAACTTAATGTAATGGATAATCTTAAATGGTATACATCTGCCGTGTGGAGTACTCTCGTGTTGGTGAGGAGGGAGATGAAACAATCACCCCTTACTTTCGCAGTAAGTGTATGGTCACTCTAAGTCCTGACGCATTAAATCACAGATTGAGGATGCATGCACTTACATGATTGAAGCAGCTTCTTCTTTCCACCACAAAGGAAGTGGTTGGTCTGAGGACCGTGTGAAATACTTAGAGCTTAAACTAGCTAAATATGTTCCTTTGGCTGCTTCCAGCTATATTCCATTACCAGAAGAGTTGAGAAATAAGATTGCTCTGATTAATATAAGAAATGCTGACAGTAAATGTTTTCTTTGGTCTGTGCTAGCATTTTTATAACCAGCTGACAAGAACGTTAATCGAGTGAGTAAGTATATATAATTGGAAGGTAAACTAAATATGGAGGGTATTGAATATCCTGTGCAAATACCACAAATAACCAAGTTTGAAAAACAAAATAATGTATCTATTAATGTGTACGGCAACCAAGGGGAAATATTCCCTTTAAGAATAACTAAGGTTAGTCGTGACAATCACGTGGATTTGCTGTTTCTTTCCAATGTGGATAGAGGACATTATTGTCTTATCAAGAACTTGAGCAGATTGCTAAGCTCGCTGACTAGATACAATGGTGAATCATACTATTGCAAATATTGTTTGCATAGATTTTCTAAGGAAAATCTCAGGGATGAGTATAGTTAGAGGTGTGCTGATTTCGATGCTCAGAAGATACAGATGCCTAAGGAAGAGGATAAAATATTAAAATTCTCGACATATAAACATATGCTAAAAATCCCGTATATGATCTATGCAGATTTTGAGTGTTTTAATATTAAAATATCAGGGTGTGCACCTAACCCTGATCACTCATCAACTACCAAAATGACGAAGCACATACCATCAGGATTTGCATGTATAATAGTCGATTCGGAAGGTAAATGTGTGAAACCTCCGGTTGTCTATAGTGGAGAAAATGTTGTGGACACCTTTCTTCATAAACTTACTGAAGAAGAAACTATGATCACCGCGATGAAGCAAAATGTTGTCAATATGTGCATC
The DNA here is from genome assembly GCA_039000515.1 of Timema cristinae. NCBI lineage: Eukaryota > Metazoa > Arthropoda > Insecta > Phasmatodea > Timematidae > Timema > Timema cristinae. The sequence goes on from JBCFYV010011172.1 coordinate 553,479, forward strand.
ACCCCTGAACAAGAAAATGAATTTATTTCGGCTAGTGTATGTAGTATATGTGAGAAGGAGCTGGGCCAAGACCGCGTTCGTGACCACTGTCATCTCAGTGGAGCTTATCGGGGTGCATCTCATAGTATGTGCAATATTCAGTTTCAATATACCAAGAGAATACCCGTCATTTTACACAATTTAAAAAATTATGACGCCCATATTATCATGCAGAAAATTGGGAAGTTTACAGACAGAAGACTATCATGTATCACAAACAACATGGAGAAATATATCTCATTCAGCCTTGGCCATTTACAATTTATTGACTCGTTCCAGTTTTTAAGCACATTTCTTGAAAAATTGGTTGAAAATTTGTTGCATGTTGGGAAAACTCAATTTAAAATACTCCATGAAAATATCCCTTTCGATAAAGTAGATCTTCTGCTACGAAAAGGTGTGTTCCCTTATCACTACATGGATTGCAGCAGTAAACTGGAAGATAATCAATTACCACCAAAATCTGCATTCTATAATCAGATGCACTAAGAACATATTTCAGAAAGTGACTACGCTCATGCTAAAACTGTGTGGGAGAACTTTGAAATGAACACTATGGAAGATTATCAAAATTTATATGTTTTAAGTGATGTTCTACTTTTAGCAGACGTATTCGAATACTTTCGCTCTTTGTGTTTTGAGTATTATAAATTAGACTGTCTACATTTTTGCACAAGCCCTGGACTAGCATGGGCAGCCTTTTTAAAGATGACCAAGATTGAGTTGGAGCTACTAACTGACATTGAAATGCATTTATTCATTGAAAAGGGGATACGCGGCGGAGTGTCTGTGATTTCTAATAGACATTCTGAAGCAAACAACCCCGATATGATGGATTTTAATCCTGAAAAGGAGGTGAAGTATATCACATACTGGGATTGTAATAACCTCTACGGAACTGTTATGTCTGATCACCTTCCTCAGAGTAATTTTAGGTGGTTGAACAAGAGTGAAATAGCAGAGCTCAATATAATTTCAGTTGTTGATGATAGCACTGTGGGTTATATATTAGAAGTGGATCTAGAGTACCCGGAAGAAATTCATGACGAACACAGTGACTACCCACTTGCTCCTGAAAAAGTCATAGTTACGCCTGAGATGTTATCCCCATTCTTTAAGTATATGCAATCCAATCTAAACTTTCCCACCGGCGGGAAAACAGAAAAGCTAGTGCCCAACCTAAACAGTAAACAAAATTATGTGGTACACTACCGTAATTTAAAACTGTACATTTCCTTGGGTATGAAGCTTCAAAAGATACACCGAGTCCTAACTTTCAATCAGAGCGCTTGGTTAAAACCATATATTGATTTTAATACATCCCGGCGAAAAAACGCATTAAATGGATTTGAAAAGGACTTTTTCAAACTCATGAACAATTCAGTATTTGGGAAGTCGATGGAGAATCAAAGACATCGTGTAAATGTTCAATTAATAAATAATGAAAAAAGACTAATGAAGCGTATTGCTTCACCAGCATTTATTGCTTATACAATCTTCACGGAAGAGTTAGTTGGGGTTCACATGAGAAAAATAAGCCTACTTTTAATAAGCCTATCTATGCAGGCTTTGCAATCTTAGATATAAGCAAGGTTATTATGTATAACTTTCATTATAATTATGTTAAGAGGAAATATGGACAAAATACAAAGCTCTTATTCACAGACACAGACTCCTCTGCTACGAACTGAATACAGAAAATGTGTATGTGGATATGTTTGATAATATAGACCGATTCGACACTTAAGACTATCCACAGTGTATACAATAAAAAAGCTCTGGGTAAAATGAAGGATGAGATGAATGGAGAGTGCATTCGAGAGTTTGTGGGACTTCGGCCTAAACTCTACTCCATTCAAAAGGAGAGTCTTGAGGAGAAAAAAGTCGGTAAAGGTGTATCAAAAACAACTCTCAAAAAGAAAATTAAACATTCTCATTATAAAAAATGTTTAAAGCAGGGAGTTTTACACTATGCCCGTATGTCTATGATAAGAAGTGAGAAACATCAATTGTACAGTATCTCTTTGAATAAACTTGCACTTTCACCCGGAGATGATAAACGCTATATTTTAGATAATGGATGTGACACTCTTGCATACGGTCACTATAAAATAAGACAAATTTGTCCACCAATGGAGACATAAATAATAATAATCACCCTTTATATTTTATTACGTAAATAGCTCGAGTGCTTGTGAATATCATAGCCTGATTTCATCAGGTGAAACAGCACGGCTTTATCAAAATTGAGTAGTTTAGTTAAAATTAGTTATAGGTGGGAGGTGATGTTACTCGCTTCCTCGCAGTGCCTCCTGGGAAACGTTTTAATAAACGGCTAAACAAGTAGCAACCAATACATAGTAATATTATAATAAAATGTTGGTGATTTATAAAAGTTTTATCAAATTAATGGTGTAAGTATTTTAAAAACACCTGGTTCTCCACCGGCCTTCACCCTCCCTAATTTTTTTTTCAAGTAGTAGGGAAAACCCGTTGCCCGAACCAATGAACTCAATATCTATTCTTGTCTCAACTCATCTTGTTGAACCCTCAAACTGTTACCAGGGAAAACCCAAGGTTGTCGAGGTCACGATCTATTCTTGTCTTGACTTGTCTACCCGCCGACCTAGCGCCAGGGAAAAACCCGTTTCCCAGGTCGATTACCTCCATATTTATTCTTGTCTCAACTCGTCTTGTTGGACCGACATACTGGCGCCAGGGTTGCGGCATAACACGCAATGATTACGGCATAGGAAAAAACCCAGGTTGCTGAGGTAACGATATATTCTTGTCCCAACTTGTCTGCCCACCAACCTGGCACCAAGGTTGCGACATAACACGCGATGATTACGTCATTGGGAAAACCCAAGGTTATTGAGGTCACTTGTCAACCTCGCAGACTGGCGCCAGGGTTGCGAAGGAGGAGGGGGGTCTCGGGAACCAATTAGCACACTCTAGGACCAAGCACCATAGCACAAGGTTCATGATGCTTGTTCCGGGTCAGAGCCTTGTGACAGAAGAGCCGATGTTCATTCTATGCCTGGCAGCCTTAGCGCAAGCTTCGTGCAGAGCCCTCCTGCCTCGACGTCAAGAACTGTATGCCCATAAATAAACTACAACGCCCTAAGACTCCGACACCTCTATCCTACCAATTAATTAATTAACAACCAACATGTCCTGCGTATGCCAGCAATAAATAAAAAAGCTACAACACCTCTATCCTACCAATCAATTAACAATAATTAATTAACAATCATTAATAATTACTCGTCAAGAACCAACATGTCCGGGGTTTGTTGGCTCTAGGGGAGGGGCAGGAGGAGGGGAAAGTATGTCAGGGGCGGGAGCAGGGGGCGGAATAACGGTAAAAATCGACGACACACAACTAGGGGTCAAAGGTCAAAGGTCAAATTGGAATGAGAGGGCGTGCTAGGTAGTACTGGGACGTGGGACTGAGAAAGCCTGAGCTAAGCTACCAAAAACATAATTTCAGACACGATAAGAAATATATAGCCAAGAGTGGGACGGATATTGTAAACTAAATGTATCTACCCACCAACAATATTTATCTCACATTTATTCCTCATGCTCCATCGTTCCGTGACCCGAAGGAATAAACTATATAGCAAAGTTATCTAGTCACCATGGTCGCTCTATTTAATCAACTACACAACACCACCATTCCCACACATCCAAACATCAAAAATCTGATTGACTGCGGTCCCAAGTCTCACCACCAGGAGATACTAACATCGAACATCCAGGAGAAAGTAATTCTCCTTACACGGGGTGCGGTGAGGATCACTTCACGGGGTGCGGTGTACATAGAAAGTAATTCTCCTTACACGGGGTGCGGTGTGAAGAGAAAGTAATTCTCCTTACGCGGGGGCGGTGAGGATCACTCACGAGGTGCGGTGAGGATCACTTCACGGGTGCGGTGTGAGAGAAGTAATTCTCCTTACACGGGGTGCGGTGTGAAGAGAAAGTAATTCTCCTTACACGGGGTGCGGTGTGAAGAGAAAGTAATTTCCTTACACGGGTGCGTGTAAAGAAAGTATCTCTAACGGGTGCGGTGAGGATCACTTCACGGGGTGCGGTGTACAGAGAAAGTAATTCTCCTTACACGGGGTGCGGTGTGAAGAGAAAGTAATTCTCCTTACACGGGGTGCGGTGAGGATCACTTCACGGGGTGCGGTGAGGATCAATGTTAAACCTTATGGGAGAAAGTGATCCAGAACTGTCATTTCACCTTCTACTGCTACCATTCAGAATGGATACAATTCAGGATTTTGTGGATATAATGCAAATATTTCTAGCGGATACAAATCAGGATTTTTGTTAAAGTCATTTATTTGAAAACTGTCTGAATGGCTACCATTCAGAATGGATAAAATTCAGGATTTTGTGGGTATTATGATAATGGATACAAATCAGACTTTTTATTTGTGGTGCTTGTTTAAGAATTGTCTGAATGGCTATCATTCTAAATGGATACAATTCAGCTCCCCCATACTTTCATTCACTATTCCTTGTACCCAGCTAGTCCAGACATAACCTGTGCTAAGAGGGTGAAATTATACCTGGAATTACCGACAGTTCCTTCATCTCTAGACAAAACCAAGTGTTAAGAGGGTTAAATTATACCTGGAATTACCGACAGTTCTTCATCTCTAGACAAAACCAAGTTGTTAAGAGGGTTAAATTATACCTGGAATTACCGACAGTTCCTTCATCTCTAGACAATAACCAAGTGTTAAGAGGGTGGACTATACCTGTAACTACCGACAGTTCTTTCATCTCTAGACATAACCAGTGTTAAGAGGGTGGGACTATACCTGTAACTACCGACAGTTCCTTCATCTCTAGACATAACCAAGTGTTAAAGGGTGGAACTATACCTGGAATACCGACAGTTCTTTCATCTCTAGACATAACCAATGTTAAGAGGGTTAAATTATACCTGTAACTACCGACAGTTCTTTCATCTCTAGACATAACCCAGTGTTAAGAGGTGGGACTATACCTGAACTACCGACAGTTCTTTCATCTCTAGACAAACCAAGTGTTAAGAGGTGGATATACCTGGAACTACCGACAGTTCTTTCATCTCTAGACATAACCAAGTGTTAAGAGGTGGAATATACCTGGAACTACCGACAGTTCTTTCATCTCTAGACATAACCATGTTAAGAGGGTGGGATTATACCTGGAACTACCGACAGTCTCCTTCATCTCTAGACATAACCAAGTGTTAAGAGGGTGGGATTATACCTGGAACTACCGACAGTTCTTTCATCTCTAGACATAACCAATGTTAAGAGGGTGAAATTATACCTGGAACTACCGACAGTTCTTTCATCTCTAGACATAACCAAGTGTTAAGAGGGTGAAATTATACCTGGAACTACCGACAGTTCCTTTCATCTCTAGACATAACCAAGTGTTAAGAGGGTGGAAATATACCTGGAACTACCGACAGTTCTTTCATCTCTAGACATAACCAAGTGTTA